>CAJNDT010005668.1:1085606-1268106 GCA_905221615.1 Symbiodinium sp. CCMP2592
TCCCATGCCTGCGGAAGTCAATTTGGAAGCCGGTGCCTCCTCCATGTCGGCAATGTGCTTCAGGATCTTTTGATACCTGCTGCGGACTCCGGATCATTATTGAAAACTAGAGATAATAAGCCCATATACAAATACAAACAGACCACCCCACCTGACACTCCGCTTGAGGACTTTCATCTTGGCTTCATCGGCAGCCGGGTCACCCAGGTAGCGGCTCTTCTCTTTGGAGGACAACAGGGCGAAGCGTGGTTTGTCCTGTGAGGGACTGGAGCTGTGAGGATTTTAGAGGACCTTCTCTTGGCATGCAAGCCTGCCCCTGTCCTGTGTCAGGTGCTCATAATAGAGAAAAGCTTCCATCTCTTCCCGGAACAGACGCCAAAAGTCTTTCTGGAACGTCCATGGCTTCTTGTAAAAGTCATGCATCGCTCTCTGGGCCCCCCTGGACGCAAAGATGTGTGGTAACCACACCTTCCGCAATCTTTGAATCTTTGGCAGCACCCACATGATTTTAATACTATTGTGAATTGTGACTATTGTGACAATGACCAAAAATGTGTATCTGCAAGCCGGGACACTCCAGACTTCGCAGCTTGAACATCTTTCAAGCAACCAGGAATCCCACTTGCCAGACACAGCCCACGCTTGGAAGCCATGGCACACCGCCAAAACTGAAAATGTTGCAAGATGCTGCTCGCTCACATGCCGAATGTCGCTCCTGTCCCGTGAAAGTTGTCTGGGGGGCCTTCATGATTTTGTCTTGGGGGGCAAGTTGCAAGAACCTCTTCACGTGTTCAGTGTTCACTAGCCTGTACTGTTTACGGTGGTAAGTAGGTTACCTTACTTAATCTTAAGCACAAACTTGGCAAAGACATTGACATGCCTAACTTACTAATTACTAATAGTAAAGCAAAAACTTGGCAAATTTAGACGTTCACATGCCCCTACTCCGACAGTCTCCTACACTGACTGCCAGGGAATCTCGGCTTGGA
Source organism: Symbiodinium sp. CCMP2592 (assembly GCA_905221615.1). NCBI lineage: Eukaryota > Dinophyceae > Suessiales > Symbiodiniaceae > Symbiodinium > Symbiodinium sp. CCMP2592. Next base: position 1,086,596 of record CAJNDT010005668.1, read on the forward strand.
GCCCTCTGCAGCTGCAGCATATGTAAAGGTCTCAATTCTCAGGATTGATGTTCGAGGTTCGAGGTAGTCTGTGTTTCGACAAACTGGGACTCCTGGAAATTCCAGCCTTGCTATTTTACGTACTACGGGCTCAGGGTGAAAGTGAAAATTATGTATTTCTCATTTCTAAGCACGAGCTCAGAGCCACGTGCTGAGCTGAGCACGAGCTGAATGCCACGTGCTCCACGGTTGAACTGAAATAATCATAACACTTCTAAGCACGAGCTCGGAGCCACGTGCTAATCCTGCTAAGCACCAGCTGAATCTGAATAATACTTCTCAGTGAGCCACGTGCCAAGCACGAGCTGAATTCTGAATTGAATGCCACGTGCTGCAATTTCTGAAGAGTTCAGTTGCTATGTTCTTGTTTCTAAAGCATAATCAACCCTACACCGTACTTCACCGTCACCGTACATCCCAAAACCCTCACCACTTTGCTCTTCATACTGGCCTACCTCCCAACTCCCAAAGCTGAAATCCTAATTCTAAAGCCCGCCTGACAGGAAGGGTTTGGAAGAAACTCGCGACAGGGACACTGACGCTTGAATTTAGTTCTCGGCCTCTAAGCCTCTCCCCCAAATCCCCAAGCCTTCACGGGACTCAGCTCAAGCATAAGCTTGCTCCTGCAACCTCAAGACTGAAGACCCCTGGCCCGAAATGCCGAAAAAAACTCGAGAACCCTGACACTGAGCCTTGAAAGTCCCATCCGAGAACCCAGACCCCAAATCCTAAACCAGAAACCTAGGGGCCTGAATGTTTACATTTACATAATTGTCGACCCCAAAAAAAGCCAAAAAAAGAAACCCCGTCTATACATATACCCCAATCCCAATGTCCTGTGACAGTGACAGAGTCCTGTGCCCTAGGCCCTGAATCCCTGAACCCTGCCGTGACTAAACTACCGCAGACCCCTAAAGGCTAAAGACGGAAACCCGAGGCCCTAACCTACACAACACCAAAACCAAAACCCTAGGTCCTAGGGCTGAACCCCTCGACCCCACCTCCGCTGTCATGAAGGCCGACGGACATCCATGCAAGGGGAACCTTGACTCTGATTGTTGAAATATTCTTAACGAAATTCTTAAGTTAAAGACAAGCACACTTACTATTTAAACTCCACTGACTAGCAAGCTGGCTCGAAAAGTGCGGAAACCCTAAACCACCCCTGGGAACCGCTTTCAAGACTCAGGGTGCAGGAAGCTTTAGGTCAGGGTTGCCAGGGCGGCTTTAGGGTGTAGGGTCCAAGCTTTCGGTTATACTCTAATCGGCTTTGGGGCTCAGGCTTTTGGGTTTTACAGGTTCACGGGTTTAACGCTTGCTGGATTGTTGGCTGTCAACCGTATAAAGAAACTCTGACTCCCAATTCTTACAGCCTGCAGTGCAGCGGAATCCGGAAAGTTTCTTGTTTCTTCTGCACAATTTGACCCATGTTACCTTGTCTAAACCAATATTTGGGGTGGAAGGGGCGCGGTGCGATTAGAGGCAACCACCTAAGTAGACCTGTGTCGGGCAAAATATGTTCTATGTTTCTTCGGAGTTCGGAAGGTTCGGGGGGGGCCGGGGTGCCCCCAATGATCTTGATGAACTTCTGCGGAAGTGCAGGCTGCAGGATTCGCTGCAGGATCATTGCTGGCCCTCACTCGGGTTCGGAGTCCAGGGATCGACTCAGGGGCGTGTTGCCATTCAGCTCAGCTCTCTGAGTCTCTGAGCGTCCAGGGCTGTGATGACGGTGTGAGAACGTCCTCCTCGGCCTCGTAGGCCCTGGCCTGGGAGGAGTTCCATCACGGGGCCGAGCTTGAATAAGGCTTGTATCTTGCCCTTGAACTTTGGCTGAACTTCCGCACGGTGCAGAGTCAGCAAGTCGGCAGGACACCTTCAAGCTGCAGGCCCATGTCGTACAGCTTGGACAGTAATCTTGATGGACTCATGGAGGAGCCTGTCTGAGCACTCGCTCAGTCGAGTCTCTTCTTGCCAAAGGCCAAAAGGCGCATACTCGAGTTTGAAGACGGGCGTCGGCACGTCCTACATGCTCTCGCTCCGTGTCCCACTCCACGACGTCCATCCGGCTTTACGCTGGGGCCGGGTTCAAAGGTGTTCAGGGTTTAAGGGTCTAGAGTCTAGAGTCTAGCGGAGGTTTCGGAGGCTGGAGTGAGTTCACAGTTTCAGTTTACGCTTACGAGAAATTAAGGTTTACAGCTAGGCGCTAGGGTTGGGTTGGGCTTCAAGATACATGGTTTCGGGTAGTAAACTTTCAACCCAAATGGCTATATTACATTACAAAATTACAAAGACCGTCAACCTAAACCCCAACCCCACACCCTAAACCCTGACCCTGAATAAAGCGGACCCTAAGCCAGCCTAAACCTCAAGCCCTCGACCGCCAAACAGGAAACCCTAAACCCCCAAACCCCAAACCGAAAACCCTAAACCCTCGATAAACCCTGCACCCCGAGGCTCAGAGCCTGATCCTACCCTAGATTACGAATTGCGAATACTAAACCCCATACCCGAAAAGCCTAACCCCTGCACCTCAACCGTGAACCGAAAATCCAAACCCCGCGACTATTTATTAACGACAAGGCTCTCGTCAGTGAATCACTCGTGGACGCCCCTGCCGTGGCCGTGGCCGTGGACGAGGACTCTCTTCTGGTTTAGGGCCTGGGGGGGGGTTTAGCAGTTTTGGGTTATGGGGAGCCAAAGCTAAAGCCTAAACCGAAAGACTGAAGACTGAAGACCATAACGGCCGCATAAGTCGAGAAACCGGAACAAAACCTGTTTAGGGTTTACTTAGGGCTGAGTTTTTGTACCAGGAAAATGCCCCGCTAAGGCTGGTTCAGGGTTTAGGGTTTAGGGGGTTTAGGCTTTAGGGTTTACGATCGAGAATCGAGAAAAAAGAAGAGAATCTGTTTAGGGTTTACTCGTTCACTACTACTACTCACGGCCAACTAAGTTTCTGTACCACGAAAATGCCCTAGGGTTTAGGGCTTTAGGGTTTAGGCTTGAAGGGGTTTAGGGTTTACGGGTTTACGACGTTTACGATCGCACCCAAAATCCATAGATGGCCACTGTGCAGGGCTGACTCGCTGCCAAACACCTCTGCCTCAAACCACAAGGACTAAATCCTACTTCAGGCTCCTGGCTACTAAACGCAGTCTTTTCTACCTGCGACTTATGCCGACTCATGCCTAGCTAGTAATTGTCCTCATACTTACAAGTTACAAGTTACTGGGGTTTAGGGCATCGCATGGGCCATGAATCCATGAGTCCATGAATATGTCGAGGAGCAGTGGCTCGACTCGAACTGACTTCGACATTCGACACTTCGTCGCATCATGGCGCAGCTGTGTCACGCCACAGCTAGCTGCTACCTTCGTCCAGCAGCTGCGACTCCAGCGAGAGGCGGTCCAGGTCCAATGCCAGGTGGAAGCCTTTGGTTCAAAGGTGGCTCGCACCCTGTCCTCCGACGAACGGAAGTGGTGTGCAGGGGAGCCATGCCTGGCTGGACATATCATTGGACTCCGCAAAGTCGCTTTCGCGGCTGAGTGGCCCCGCGAGCTTCAGGACTCCGAGATCTGTGTCCCAATGCTCCTGGCTCCAGCTCCAGCAGGGGATCTCAGGGCGCAAGCTTTTCCACGGCGGAAGTTGCCGCCGGGCTGGACCACACCATGCGCCGAACTCGCAGTTTACGTCGGTCTGGGCCAACAGCAGCATGCTGACCACCTCCTGATGGCCTCAGTTGCATGCGAAGTCGTGGATCAGATCGAACTTGGCCTCGTCTTTGGTTTTCGAAGTGGTCACCGGTTACTGCAGGGAATCCTGCAAGGCCGAAGCCTCAGTGCCCTGACAAGCACGGCAACACACCTTGAACTCATATCTCAAATTCAAATTAACATCATGTGGGCTGGAAGAAGTCCGCTTTACTTCAGATTTATTGCTATGGAGTCCTGAGACTGACATGAATCATTACCCAAAACCCATTCTCCATGAACATGGCCTATGTACAATCAGAATCAGAATTATAAACTAACTAAAAGACCAACAGACCAACGAAACGATACCCAAACCAAATCAATGACCCCAAAAACGACTATCCCGGGGCCGGGGACCTTTTGTACTTATTCTATGGCCCACAACCCAAACCCTTTGCTGGACGCCGCCTGAAGCCAACCGACTCCTCCGCCTCCGTGATGCATGCCTCGCCGGAACTGGACACGTGGGAAACCGCGAAGAATCTAAGAGATTCACAGGGCCACCCGGGCCACCGCACACCCCGATATCCTACCCTATCCTACATTGTCCAAGGGCATGCCCTTCGAAAACCCAGCAAGCCTAGGAGAGTTAGAGTGTGACAAAGAAACCACGAACCACAACCGGGACCGGGAAAGGGTTTAGGGGATCAGGGTTCAGGGAGCTTTAAGTTCGGCAGTTCGGCCTATGAATGAAGGTGGGTTTAGGGTTGGGGTTGAGGGTTCAGGGTCACGGCTTAAGGTCAGCTCTGGGTTATAGTTTAGAGTCTATATTCTATAATAGCTCCTAAGCCCGAGGCTGTAGGTAGTGAGTAGGGGCCAGTAGGGGCTTAGGGTTTTAAAAACATGGGTTCGCAGTTCGCAGATTCCTGAGACTAGGGATTCTTGCACGTAAACCCTAAGGGCTTGGGTGACTGAGTGAGTAATGTAGGGTTTGCGATTACTACGATGTAGAGCTTACAGTTTAGGGCTTAGGGCTTGCACTTAAGACCGTAGGACTGAGAACTCACTGAGAACTAAAATTTTCGGGCGCTTAGGGCTTAGGGCCTAGGGTAGAAGAAACTAATTGAAACTAAGGCTTCAGGGTTTTGGGGCTTGGGGCTTAGAAGTCCGAATCACCCTAAACCTCCCTTAACCCTCAACCTGTACATCCTGGAAACCCTTAGCCTTAACTAGGCTTCAGTCCCTAACCTGAACTGAGCGGACGAACCCTTATTAGGGGAGCTTCAGTGAAGGCTTTTGACCCTGCTTTGGCTTTGACTATTGAATCAAGCAGCGGCTTCTGTTCTAGCAGGCTTTGGAGCTTCTAGCTGGCTTTAGATCCTGGCCGAACCCTTATCTTCGGACTTCGGAGTCGGAGCTGCTCGCAGGCTTTTGATCCTTACCTTACCGGCTTAACCCTGGGCCCTACGGCTTTTTAGGAAGGTTTGGCTTCAGGCTGGGAGCCGGGTCGACGTTGAAGCCGTCTTTGTCGTTGCACGGCAGGTAGGACTGGTGACGCTGCCAGGGCATGTCCTCTGGGGCATCTCCTCCGTGAAGCGCCTGTGCTGCTCCGCCTTGTGGCAGCGGCAGTGGCAGTGGCAAGCAAGGCTGCCACCGAACGCTTGTCTTCAGCCGCAGTGCCAGGAGTCAGGAGTCAGGAGGCCAGGACGCCGTTACGCCGTTTCGTCACGGTTCCGTTCCGTTTCTCACTTCTCACTGCACAGCGTGTCCGCCGAAGCAGTGACTTGGAACGACCTTCTTGGGAGCAGTGGAGCAGAGCGGAGTGGATATATAATAAGAGCAACTGCATCTCCATGCCGCTGAGCAACTCCGCATCGAGATTCGACATGCACAGCAGCAACCAACGTCTCCCAAATCCCAAAGTAAAAAGCCTACACCCCAGCACAAAGCTCTAAGTCCCTGAGCCCTATTAAATAGCAAATACTAAATACTAAACCCAAATCCTGAACCACTAAACCGCTAGACCAAAAACTAAAAACCAAAACCCCTAAATCATGCACCCCAAGTAAAATGATAATAACATCCGAATCCGAAACCCCAAAACCTTGAAAAGCACCGCCCAAAAGCATAAATTAAAATTCATAAACTCCACAGGCTGAAATCCTAAACCCCGAACCCCCTAAACCTCCACAACAACCTAAAGACGAGACACCCAAATGTCTGATTCAGGATTCTTATTGAAACCGAAAATAAGAACTTAGTAAGCTAAAAGTTAAAACCCAGTGCACTGGCCATGAATCCTAAACTCTCGAACCGACATCCCTGAAACCCGAAGCCTGCCAAGTGCATTCCTCGCCAGGATCGCGGGCCTGTCCAGTGACCAGTGACCAGTGTAGTGGGGGAGGGGGAAGTGTGGTTTACCAGAGCTAATTTAAACTTAAAAACTTCAAGGGTTGGCCTCCGACTCTGAACTTTGTTACGCTTTCAGCTTTATGGTTTAGGGGGCTTAGGGTTTTGGGGTTCACAAGTTCAGAAGTTCAGAGTTAAAGGTTCAGGGCTGAGGTGGTTTCAGGGTTTAGGCTTGGGGTTGGGGCTTTGGGGCCCAACCCCGAAGTGCAAGATGCAAAAGCCCTGCTACCCTCAATGACGCAATAACCTAAATGCCATAACAATGGCCTGACCTCTTAAAAATACTTAAAAAGCCGTAACCCTCGACCCCGTGACCTCGAGCGCCTTTTGAAGCATATGTCCAGGCGACACGCGATCAAATTCCACAGGATTCCACACCGACAGCCGACAGCCATGATTTAGCAATGCCGAGGCCAAACCTGAGTTCTATGTTTTCAGTTCTCATTCCGAGCAGGATCCCGTGGCTACAATACAAGTGTAACAAGTAACAAGTGTACCACAAGCCCGAAAGGCCCAATGCCCGAAAGCTGTGGGTTTCGGGTTGTAATTTCGGGTTAGGTTCGGGCCTTGGCGATTCCTGGGTTTAGGGCTGGGATGTCAGATGGGTCAGGATTCAGGATTGTTCGAGGCTGACCACTGCACACGCTTCATTTTCAACGAGCATGACGCCGCTCTTGGTGGAGATCAGGTGCTGCTCTCGCTGCCGCTGCTTCGCTTCCTCTTCTTGGAGCCCTTTTTCTTCTTCTTCTTCTCCTTTTGCTTCTTCTCCTCCTTCTTCCTTGCAGCAGATGCAGCAGCCTTGTCAGGGGTCCAAGACTTAAGTGACTGAAGTATCGCTTTAGGTTCTGGACAAAGGCCGGAATTGGTGTAAGCCCTTGCCTCGGCAGCACCTGCACGTGGCTCTGCAGGCTTGGCCGGATCCTTCGAAGCCTTCCGGTTTTGCTTTTGCTGTTTTAAGGCTACGACTTTGTTACTTTGTTACCAATGTTTCATTTCTGGACATTTCTGGAATTATCTATTATCTTATCTATGTTCAGCAAAGCAAACCACCCGCCTGCTTGGGCACTGCGGCCTTGGCACCAGCGGGCTTGGCCCTATCCGAAGGCTCCTTCAGGGGAAGCTTGAAATAGTAAGTAGTAACTTGTAACCAGTGACCAGAGCCGTTACAAGCCCAGCCTTGGCCCCAGATGTGCCCGACACCTCGTCCAGGGATTTAGGCTTTCAGGTTAGCTTACTTTTTCTTGGCTGAGTCAACGGGGACAGGTTGGGAGTTCGGAGATTATGTAAGCCCTGCCTCGGCACCACCAGCAGCTGCAGGCGGCTTTGCAGACTCGGCCGGCTCGTCCGACGCCGAAGCCTGCTTCAAGGGTTTCCGGTTTTTCTGTTACAAGGCTAAGTTTTTCTTACCAATGTTTCTGGCCCCCTGGCTGGATTTATTTATGTTTCAGCAAAGCACACCACCCGCCTGCTTGGGCACTCCGGGCTTGGCACCAGCGGGCTTGGCCATATCGGAATGCTCCTTCAAGGGAAATTGAAATTGAAATAGCAATGTAGACTAAACTTACGTTCCTGCCCAAAAAAAGGAATCTAAGCAAGCCTCTCGCCTTCCCGTGCCCTGCAGGCGTGACCGCCCCAGCCTTGGCCCCAGATGTGCCCGACACCTCGTCCAGGGGTTTAGGGTTTCAGGCAGTTTCAGGTTAGCTTACTTTTTCTTAGCTGAGTCAACGGGGACGGGGACAGGTGGGGATATTACTTTACTTTACTTTACTTACTATATTATGTAAGCCAGTAAGCCCTACTTCAGGCGTTATTGGTTTTACCTTAAGGTAATTAGTAACTACTAGTAACTACTAACTACGGTGGGCTTTGAGTAAAGGAACAGGCTGGGACTGGACGTCGTCCTGTAAGCCCCTGCCTTGCCACTACCCTTCATCTTCGCTCCAGACTCCTCCACCCGGACACCCTTCAGGGATATAGGATATAGGAAATAGCTACAGTTGGTTCAGTTCCTCGTGTAGGTTTGAAACTTTCAACACAGGTTGGGTTGGGAATTTCATAAGTCCCCTGCCTTGCCAGAACCAGCAGCCGGAGCCTCCGGACTCCGGAGTCCAGTATAACTTAGAGTGTTGGATCTGGGCTACCGATTCGGTTTCGGCTTCGGCAAAAGTTGGAGCAGTAATAGTAAGCAATCAATTAGCAAGCAATGCCATGCAATGAGCAAACTCCTGCCTTGCCCTTGCAGCCGCCCTTGCCCTTCTGCAGGGGCGGACGAGCCAGAGGTGGCGTCTGCAGGGGCCGGGGCGGACCAGCCGGAGGTGGCGGGATGGGCATCGGCTCCGCCAGTCTCCGCTGCCGCTGGTATACCTGGCACGGCCGCACGGCTGTGAGTCAGGAAGATCCAGAGCCAAAGAGGTTTATGCATTGTTCACTTCAGGGCAAATTACATTCTAGGACTACGCAGGACAACTAGAACTATAAAAAATTGAGATGTTGAACGCCAAGCCACGGTCACGTCGGTCTCCTGGTCGAACACGGTCGCAGTGGCTGCCAAGCAATGATTGTATCTTGGGTGACTTCGGCATCCACCCCAAAAAATCCTTAAAGTTTTTACCTGCTAATATTGTTATTTATAATCACTAAAAAATATCAGGCGACTAAGACTAACACTTAAACTTAAAAAAACGACCACATTTCAAAGAGGACAAGAAGAACGCCAAGATACGCACCCGGAACCTCTGCCGCCCAAATGGCCAGATGCCCGGTGCCGCAGTCTAAGTTGCCTTCGAGCACCTCACGACTCACGACTCACACGAGCAAGGCACCTAGCACCTACTGCACCTACTCGCAGAGCCATCTAAGAAACAAAGTAAGATGCTGCTATTCAGCAGGTGCCAAGGCTCGTTGATGCCTGCGATCATCTCGTTCAGGGTCGTAGCCCTGTCTGGGTTGGGGATCGGCTGCATCCCGAACCTGACGGCAACCTGCCAATCATCGTCATTGTTTGGGTGTAGTTTGGACTCTGGACCCTGGACATAAACAAACATTCTAGTGAGGTTTCAGAATTTCAGTTTACAACTCGGACTTACGATGATACCTATTTTTCTCATGCCGAGCGACGTCTCTGTGCCGTGCCCACAGCCAGGACAAGCGACCAGACATCAGCGCCCACTGCCGATGCAAAATCTTGTACTTCCTCAATCAAAGGTTGAAGCTTCGGTCGACTCTCTGTTTGAAGACTCAAGACCATCCCCTGATTGTAACTACTAACGAGAAAGTAACTTAAGTACTGCCCTGCCGTACTGCCATCCGAAACTCTGCTCGACAGAAGTGCTCGTGTCCACCATCTCCCGGGACTCTGTGTGTATTGTGACATTGGCATGGGGCCTTGGCCTTGGAATGAAAATGAGCTTGTGACCAATCAGAAAATTGAAAGGACCCAAAGCCCTGCCCCAGCACCATGTGAACCACGTAATTAATACATGATCACACATTGAACAACCGAACAACTAGCCTAGCCGACACAAAACCACAGGAGCCAAACCCCCCGCCCAACTTACTCAATTACTCAACTGAACAATGGAGCAATAACAGCCGAGTTGCAAGTCCCGAGAGGAGCTGCTGGGCTTCGACTGCGGAGCAGCAACCTCCTCCTCCTGGCGCTGCTTCTGCTTCTTCTCCCGTGAAGGCCCAGGGGTAGTAGTAGTAGCAGTGGCAGCAGGCGACGTCCCAGCAGCTTTCGCCTTGGCTTCCCGCCGCCGCCTCCTTGTCTTGCTGTTGGGCTTGGCGGTGCCTTTCACGTCTTTCTCCTCCGCCGCTTCCTCCGATTCCTCCTCCGCCATGGCGAGCGCCGATGCTTCCCCTGATGAATCTGAGTCATCTGAATCGAATGAGCTGAGTTGAGGGTCCCAAGAGCCCAAGATTCCCAGCCGTAGTCTTCGGAGATCCGCACTTAAATCCGAAATCCGTCCCTGCTGCAAGCTTCTGCTGCCTGACTGAGTTTCTGCGGCTAGTGACTAGATTCCTGCATGATACATACAGTACAGTACAGTACTGTAGTACTGTACCTTGAGTACCCTCTGAATCAGGATGTCTGCGGGGTTGCATGGATGTTGGCATTGGCATGCACCCAGACCCCAGACCCTCAAACCCCCAAGCCCTACGGCAGCCGGCACTGCCGGCACAAAGACAGCCGCACCTTAGCCCCAAACGCCTTACCCACGGTTTGGGTTGTTCGGGATTACTACTTATTACTAATTACTTATCAATTAGTACAATTAGTCTAGATTCTAGATTAGGTTCAGGCTTTAGGACTTTAGGAGTTCAAGTGTCAAGGTTTAAATTTCAGGACGGCGGTTATTTCTTTAAGGTTATTCATGAAGAGTTAAGAGAGGTAAGATGTGTTCATTGTTGTTTGTTTCAGTTGATTTTGCCTCGTACTTTTAGCAAGATGCAACTCAAACATCAGGATTCAGGATTGCTTGCCTTGGACCTTGGACTGCTCAGCCCTACATCCCCCAATCCCGAAGAGGTCCCCCCGAAGCCCTAAGCCAAACTCCCCGAACCGAGCCCTAACCCTAACTTACCACTTACCACTGACCACAAATGCCAAAGCCCTACAGCCTGAGCCCAAACCCTAAACGCCCAACCCACTGACTGATTACTAAATAGTCTTTAGTAGTGTAATACTGAACCCGACAGGCCTCAAAACTCCGATGCCGTGAATGGAAACTCCTCAGTCCCAAAATCCCCAAGACTTAAATTGAAAGTGAAAGTGTGTGTGCCTTTGCAGCGCTGGCAAGCCGGGCAGCCGTTGGAAGCCCCCGGGCCTTTCCAGTGCTGGGAAAATGTGTGAAACCGAAACCGCAACCCCAAAAATACCTAACTAGGTAACTAAAACTAAAAATTAAAAGATTATCATAATTTTCTTATTCATTCAAGGCTTGAGGCTACAGCCTGAAGGACGTACGAGTGATTACGGGCCGTGCGGGCGTAGGGCTCTGGGTTTGGAATTTTACAGGCCTTAGGCCTTGGGATACCGGGATGATCGGATGAAGGGCTTAGGGCTTGCAGGCCTTGCTTAAGGGCTTCCGGCTTCGGCCTTCTGGTTCGGGGCTTCAGACTTAAGGATGAAGGGCTTAAGGTTAAGGTTTATGGTTGAGGGCAGTCGAGGGCTCCCGGCTTAGGGCTCTGAGCTCTTAGGGCTTGGGCCTTAAGTCTTAAGGTCCTCCCTCTTAGTCCTTAGGGCTCAGGACTGAAGGTAAAGGTTCAGGTTCAGGCCAGGCTATAGGGCGCTTCGGGCTTAGGGTTGAAGAAACTGAGGGCTCAAACTTGTGGGGATTGGGGCTTAGGCTTGGGTCCTTCCTTATTACTAATTACTAATTACCCTATACTCCCAATCCCTTAACTCCGAACTCTGAACCTTCACGTCCATAAGTTCATAAGCCTGGAAACTGGAAACCCGTAATCATTCATATTAATATTAAAAGCTAAAAACACTAGGCCCTAGTAATCTAGCCCGAGCGGACGAACTTAGGGAGCTTCAGCGAAGGCTTTTGATCCTGGTTTGAAAGTTACCATGCAGCTTCTATTGAATATTGAAGCAGGCTGTGGACTGCTGGCCCGGAAATTGTCCGGAGTCCGAGTCCGGAATCCGGAATCCGGAATACGAAGGCCCGGAGGCCCGATAAACCGGGTCAGGCACAATGCCTGCGTGATTGAGGCCTCACTTGCTTCGTTTCAAGGTCTCCTGAATCGCCGGCTGCTCGCGGGCTTCAGATGCTGCCAGCAGCGAGCTCGCGCCTTTTGGCAGGCTGGCTTCAGCTGCGGCCTCACGCCGCTACGCAGCGTGGAGTCCGGCGTGGAGGATGCCAGGACGCCGTTTCGTCCCCGTTCCGCCGACGAATCAATTGCCGTGAGAAGGTGCGGAAGCGGAGAATCCCTCCCTCACTTTCGGTTCCCTCACCTCACCTCACTGGCCGCCGAACGGAAACCCAGCCACAGGTGTGCAGCTGGCCTGGGACTTCGCCGAAGTCCAGCACGACATCGCCGATCTGCTCTGAGGTGATGGCAACTCCAGGAATTGTGTCAGAGTCAGAGTCCTTGTCATTGTTGGTCTTGGGCCTGGGTTTGGGGGTTTCAGACTCGACTCGACTTAGGACTTTCGGGGTTCAGGCTTTGCACTGACTGGCACTGACTGTGAAACTGTCTTCGCCACCGTCCATGCTTCCAAACCCAAAGCCTTAAATCTTAAATCATTTAAAACCGAAATACCACAGTAGAAATTCTAAAGCCCAATGGCCCAAAAGTACGAAGCCTACACCCCAGCACAAAACTCTAAATCCAGAAGCCCTATTAAATACTTAAATACTTGACAAAACCGCAAGGACTCGAGCACGACGGATCGGTGTGGGGGGTAGTCTTAGACGAGTGTCACCGTGAAACAGGGCAACAGTGCTACGGTACTACGGGCTGTGGGTTGGGTTGGGTTGAATTGGGGGCCTAAACACTAAACTAAACACAACACTAGACGACCCTCAACAAATCAAAACACCAAGGCCCCAACTGGTCTCTGCATTTGCTGCAGACGCCCTTGTCCCGCTCATTCCTCCGCCTCCGAATCTACGAGTGGGGTGCTAAGGATTAAGGATTTGAGTGAGGCCTAGGGGCTAAGGGTTAAAAGTTAGGGTTCATGGGGCTGCAATGCATCACCAGAAACTACTACACTTGCGGCCTGCAGGGTAGAAGTAGAAGTCAAGCAGGAATCAGGAAGTATTGGGCCGAAAGCTTCATCCCTGTCATCCTAAAGGTTAAAGGGCCCTGTCTTGTGAGCGACTGTGGCTGTGGCTGGGAACTAGCAAAGGCTTTGTTTGAGCCATGGCCTTAACTTATCACTTAATTATGAAAAATTAAGAAGTAGGTTTCTGCAAAACATGCCGGTCGCCGTCGTGACTGCTGAGGATTCGGCACTCTCCCGCAACAATGCCAGGGACGCAACTCCCCGCCCACAGTGGGTAATCGAGACTGCTCCAAGTAGCTCGGCCAGACCTGACCTGACTGAGCTCCTCGGGCAGGACGGTCCGAGTCCGAGCTTGATGTCCACTTCCTTCAGAAGGTCAGCACCTGAATGTTTACTCAGGCAGACGAACATTGGCGGTAGAGATAATGTCCAAGCCCAAGCCCAAGGTGTTGTTCTGTCTCTGAGCAGCCCGTGCTCAACATCAAACCTCGGGGTCACCCCAGTGGGCTCATCAGTGGGCAGTGGGCAGTGGGCTCTTCTGCCTTACGGCCCAGCCCGGCCGCGGTGCGCCCGTGACGGCAGTTTGCCCGGTCTTCGGTCAGCACTCGGCACAGGCCCACCAAGTGCAGCGCCCTAAGGCAGGTGATGAAGTCGCTGCAGAGGACAAGTCGCTTCCGGTGCAGCGGGCACATTCGCCGAGTTGACTTCTGCTCACATGTTACTGCACTGCACTGGGTTTTAGAATTATTAGAATTACGGGTTACCGTTTAGGGTCACGGTGAAGGGTCGGGATGTGAGGGATGTCGGGATTGGATTGGGGTTCGGGGTTTAGTTGACTTCAGACCAAAAGTCATTAACCCCTAAATCCCTAAATCATAATAAAATCTGTATTCGAAACCCAAAAGCCATCAAGAGTACGCCCAAATGCATAAATCATAATAAAAACACCGCAGGTTTAAATTAAATAACTTAAATCAAATCCTAAACCTAAACCCCAAACACCCTAAACCTCCAAAAAACCTAAATTCTAAAGAGACTCTAGACACCCACATGCCCTTTTTCAGGATCAGGAATACTTATTACTTATTACTTATTACTACTAACCGAAATCCTGAACCCCAAAACTGCCAGACCCTCGATCCTTCGCCGAAATTTAAATCACAATCCCAAAAAATTACTAAACCTCAAAGCCCTAACCCCAAAGTTTAAAGAATAATAAAAAAAGAATAAAGCCCAAAGTCCTAAATCCCATGACTCCATGAACCCTGAATCGGGACGGGACGGACCCTGCAGCCCCACTGCCCACATCCCTGCGAGCCTCTGCGGTCGCAGGCAGGCATGCCAGACGGTGTCCGAGGACCGAGGATCGGATTTACTACAGGCCTTAAATTAAGATCTGATTAGACCCTTGGCAAAATTTGGGGCATAGAGCTTTAAGTCAAGGCCTAGGGCCTTTTTAGACGTTTTGGGTTTAGGGTTTCAGGAGGTTGGGGCAGGGGCATCAGGGCTGGCCGGGCTGGCTAAGTTCGCTTAAGGCACTGCTGGCTGTTAAGCCTAACCGAAAACGGTCGAAATCCAATCCTTCAACCCTGATCACTGATCAGGCAATTCCTGAATCCCAAGCCGGGCCTTCACTCGACTCTTAGGTCCGGTCCACCCCTGCTACTAAACCCTAACTTACTAACTTTAAACTAACATTAAACCCCTCAGCCCCAAATCCTAAACCGGTAGTTCCTCCATCCCAAAGACCTAATTCCTGAAACCAAGCCCGTCACAATCCCTGACTGACGTTCTCAAACTAGTCTTTCTTATAGGGTACTTAGTACTTAGTACTTAGTATAATTTAGGGTAAATGTATTATCTAAGCACGAGCTCAAAGCCACGTGCTCAGTGCTAAGCACGAGCTGAATGCCACGTGCTCCAACAAATTCTTTAGTAACTTTAGTCTTTAGTCCTTAGTGCAGTGGAGTCCTTAGTCCTTAGTATATATAATTGCTATATATCTAATCTAAGCACGAGCTCAAAGTCACGTGCTCAGTGCTCAGCAGGAGCTACAGCCTAAATCCGAAACCCATGATCTGTCTCTTTTCTTCATTCATACTGAAAACCCAGAAAACCTTTTATAATCCTAAAGCCCTAAACCCGAAATCGTAATCCGCTAAGCCCTACATGCCAGAGCCTGCCGAAATCCCAAAGCCACACAGCTTCAAAACTACGGCCTAAACTTAACCCGAAAGCCCTCAATTCAACCGATACATGTGTATGTTAGAATTTAGTATTAGTTAGATTAGTTAGTAGTAGTTAGTGATCAGTGATGATTAGTGAATTAGTGAGTGAGACTATGTCCAAGTTCTTTGTTGTCATGTACAACCCGAGTGAAGTGGAACAAGTAACAAGACTCAGTGTCAAGAATCTAATAAGAACTAAGAACAGCTGTAGTAATGTAATGTTAATTGCGAAGGGAAATGCCCGGACTGACGGACAGAAAGAACCAAGCAGGAACACTTTTCAGGAGCAAGCTCTCGTAGTAAGCAAGCAAGCAGTGAGCAGTGACCAGTGACCAGTAACCAGCTTTAGTCTCGGAATGGTAGTCTCTGTTTCTGAGCAAAATACGGAGACATGACATGACTCGACTCACATCACAGTCACATGTCACATGACAATTGTGACAATAGACGTCCTCAACCCTACCCAAAGACACAACAGCTGCAAACAGATATAAATAAACTCCCAAAACCTAAACCTTAACTGACCTCCTAAATCCTAAATAAATCCTGAATCCTGAATCCTAAATATGATCGAATCTGATCGACTCGTACCTAACCTACACCATCCCAAACTCCTAACTCCTGACTCCTAACTAACTAAATTGCTCTCAACCCTAAAGCCCTGAACCCTAAAACACGAAGCCCTGAATCCTGCTGCAGCCCGCAGCCCAAAAGAAAACCACCAGCACAACTGCGGGCAACGCTAACGAACTAAAACTACTAGTAACTAGTAACTAGTAACACTTCAAAGCCACCGTAGCCCCCATCATTCCATCCTCAACTAAAGCTTAAAGCCAAACAAACAACTACCGTCACTTCCTACTTCCTACAAGCCTGTTACCCTCAGTCCCGTCCCCTGAGTCCCTGAGACCTGGCCCTAAAACCCGAAGCCCTAAACCCCAAAGCCCCTGACATCCGAAACTACCACCAAGCACCAAACCTAAATCTGCTCTTGCTTTCCTAATACCCGTTACGCGACACGTAGTAGTAGTAGTAGTCATTGTATCCGAAAACATTTTAATTTTAATTCAAATCAATTTTCACTGGAACCCGCAATACTGCAATACTGCACTCACTCAACTCTGCAATCCTCGACCTCGAGCCTAAGCCCCCGGCCTAAACTAACCTCGGCCCCAAGCTGCTACTACAGTTTGACATTGACATTGACAACTGACATGACAACCCTGAATGCAAATATAAATTATCAAATTATAAAAATTATTAAACGCTCTCGTCAGGAATTCTAGACTTGACTCACGACTTGACTAGACCCAGTCCCAGAGCCTGCCCAAGACTAGACTTAGACTTAGACCTGGACCTAGACCATGAAAGGACTCTCAAACCCGACACTGGAATCTGGAATCTTGTGGAAATCAAAAAGAATCCTTGCCAGATTCAAGCCCTCCCAACGATGAAGGACTGGGAACTCAACGAAACACTCCCTCAGCCTCAGCCCCAATCCAAAGTCCAAACTCCAAACTCAGGGCGGGGGAGGGGTGCTAGGCTGAGAGCCACGGAGCTTGACGGAAGTCAGGCCACCGCGGCCACCCAAACCCAGCTGAAAGCTAGGCTGAGAGCCAGGGAGCCTGACCGAAGTCAGGCCACCGCGGCCACCCAAACCCAGCTGAAAGCTAGGCTGAGAGCCACGGAGCCTGACCGAAGTCAGGCCACCGCGGCCACCCAAACCCAGCTGAAAGCTAGGCTGAGAGCCAGGGAGCCTGACCGAAGTCAGGCCACCGCGGCCACCCAAACCCAGCTGAAAGCAAGGCTGAGAGCCACGGAGCCTGACCGAAGTCAGGCCACCGCGGCCACACGAGCCAAGCTGAAAGCAAGGCTGAGAGCCACGGAGCCTGACCGAAGTCAGGCCACCACGGCCACCCGAGCCAAGCTGAAAGCAAGGCTGAGAGCCACGGAGCCTGACCGAAGTCAGGCCACCGCGGCCACCCGAGCCAAGCTGAAAGCAAGGCTGAGAGCCACGGAGCCTGACCGAAGTCAGGCCACCGCGGCCACCCAAGCCAGGCTAAAAGAGCAGAAACGGTTGGGAGCCACGGAGCCTGACCGAAGTCAGGCCACCGCGGCCACCCAAGCCAAGCTGAAAGATCACAAACGGTTGGGAGCCACGGAGCCTGACCGAAGTCAGGCCACCGCGGCCACCCGAGCCAAGCTGACACGGCTGGGCTGGGAGTCAGGCCGCCAGGCCACCGCGGCCACCCAAGCAAAACTTCTGATTCGGATTTAGGGCCTTTAGGGCTTTAGGGTTTATTTATGGTTTAGGTTTAGGGGCTGACAGCACAACTCCAAACTCCAAACCCCCAGGCCCAAAATCAAAAGTATACCAATGCCCTCACTCTCACTGCCTCACCTTCTCACTTGATTCCTGAAGCCATTAAAAACAAATCCTAAATCCTAAAGCCTGAAACTCCTAAATCCCTAAAACCCGAAATCCTTAAACCGTTCGGGTTCGGAATGGCCCGAATGGCCTAACATCCTAAACCCGAGACCCTCAAGTGCCCTAAGGGGTTACATAGACTCATAGCGTATAAGGGTTTAGGGTTGTGGGTTTGGGAGACTAGCTAAGTGTGTTGTCCTTTGACTCTGACTCTTGACTCATGACTCTTGACTCTTGACTCTGAACTTTGAACTCTGAAGCCCTTTACCCCAAGCCCTAAACCCTACAGCCCCCGAACACTAACTAAAATCCCAAACCCTAAACTCCTGAATCCTGAACCGTAATCATCCTGTGACTTCAAAGCTAGGCTAGTACTTGTACTAGTACTAAACTAATCTCCTAAAATCCCGGGCCTAAACTCTTACCAAACGGAAACCCTGACGTTCCGAAATTCCGAAAGCCCTAAAAACCTGAAACCTAAACCCAGCCTACAGCCCTAAGCCTAACACAACCAAACAACTCAAACAACAAGTCTCAAACTCCTAGCTACTAAAATGCCCTCACCTCCTCACTCCTCAATCCTCAATTCAATCCTGAAGCCCTAAGTAGCCTGAAATCCTGAAACCCCGAAGCCTAAACTCCTAAACCCAAAAGCCCTAATACTAATAAATAAATAATAAATAATTATAATTACTAAATTGATAATTACTAATTACTGCTAAAGCCCCCGCAACGCCTAGACTCCTAAAGCCCGAGACCCGAAACTCCTAAACCCTAAAACTAAACACCTAAAGGCCCTACCCTACATACCCCCTAACCCCTAACACCCTAAACCCCTAAAGGCCCTAAACCCAAAGCCCTACACTGCCCTAAGCTCCCCGTGACAGCCGCACCTACCCAAACCCAAAACTCCTAAAACCCTGAGCGCCTAAACTGTAAAACACTAAACTGCAAATTAAACCAATACCCTAAATGCAAGTTTTAAGTTTTAAGCTTGAAAGTTCAGGGTTTTGGGTTTGGGCTGAGGTGGCTTAGGTGCAGGGCCAGGGCTGGTAAGGTCACAGGTCAGGTCGGCAATGGCAATGGCAATCGGTAAGGTTTAGAGTCTAGAGTCTAGAGTTAGAGTTTAGAGTCTAGAGTCTAGAGTGGGTATTGGGTAGTTAGAAGGCTGTAAGTTTTGGAGTTGTGGGTTTGGTTTGGTTTGGGCGGCTTTAATTAAGAATTAATGAATAATAACTGTAACTATTAGTAGCAAATATTATGTTAATCTACATCTACAATACTAAAATTCAATTAATAATCAATAATAATAACAATACAATAATAATAACAAGTAACAAGGCACTATAATGTAATATTATAATGCTATAATACTTCTTTTCTTTACTAATTTACTTGTTTGACGAAGGGTTCGGCGATCGACGGGGCGAGGGGGGTTTCGACCGAAGTTCGGTCGAAGGGGGGTTCGACCGAACTTCGGTCGAAGGGCCGGGGCCGGGGGGTTCCACTTCGGTCGAAGGGCCGGGGGGTTGAACCAAATTCGGTCGTTGCTAAGCTGAAGCCCAATAAACCCCCTGCATAGCTTTAGCTAAACAAGACCCTTTCACGACGGATGGCTGCCGGGTCCCGAGTCCCGAGCCGTTCTCAGTGCCAGTGCTCGGCTCGTGCTCAGTCCGCTCCGCACTCCGTCCGCACCGCACCTTTCAGAATCACAGCCGCAAATCCCGTATAGACCTGTAGAAGGCTTGAGTCTTGAGTCTTGAGTCTTGAGTCTTGTTGAGGATGTAGAGTTTAGGTTACTTGGAGGCTTGAGCGGCTTGAGGTTTATATTTATGTCTATTAGTCTATTAGTTTAGTTAATAGTTCATAGTTCATAGTTCATAGTAGTTCATAGTAGTAGTCGTAAAGTTATAAGTTGTAAGTTGTAAGTGGGGTAACTTTAAATATAACCCCGATAATAATTCCTATTTTCGGGGCCTCCGATACAGCTTCGTGAAAAGTCTTGGGGCCGGGGCCCCAGATACAGCTTCCTAAAAGGCCACTAAAGGGTCCTTGCGCCTTGAAACGGTCCTGGGTTCAGGGCCTTACTATTTATTTATTTATTATTTATTATTATATTATTATAATTATATATTATATATTATTAATTATTATTAATTATTAATTATTATTTACTAAGCACGAGCCCAGAGCCACGTGCTAAGCACGATCTGAATGACACGTGCTCCAATAATTTCTGTATGATACCATTACAACAACACTAACATGTTTCTAATTTCTAATTCCTAAGCACGAGCTCCGAGTTCCGAGCCACGTGCTAATTACGAGTACTACTTATTACTTATTACTTATACTTATACACTTACTAAGTTTCCTTATTATCCAAGGTACCCCGGGCCCGAAATTTCGGAAACTCCCAATATTATTATGGTACTATTATACTACTACTTACTGCAAAATAATATATGTAGTATTATGAATTATGAATTATGGATTATGGATTCGGTGATTCGGATATGGATTGGATGATTGGATTATGGATGTGATGGGACTGATGGGATTGGATTATGGCTTAAGTGGCTTAAGGTATCTCCCTGGATTAAAAGGTCCCTCGGGCTCTCTGGGTGTGTTTGGGGTTTTCGGAGTTTGCAGGTTTTAGGGGGTTTGGGCTCAGGGGGTTTTAGGGTTCATTTAGGGTTTCGGGGTTTCCGGGTTTACAAAACAAAAACGGTAAGACTCCGGAGACTAAGACTGCACTGCGAACTGCGAACTCAAAATCCTTGCCAAACCTTAAATCCGAACTCGGGACTCGGAACCCTAAAAAATTCAAACCCCAAAAGCTCTCAAGCCGGCTCGTAAGGGCAAGGGCACCTTGTGCAGCTCCACGTCGAGTCGAAGCAGCAGCGCGACGGTGACGGGGCAGAGGGCTTGGGGCTTCAGGGTCGAGTCATTATTGGGGGTTTGAGGGTTGAAAGTTGAAAGCTTGGGGGTAATTTTAACATTTTTGGGGTTGGAGGGCCATGATTTATGTGTGTTGTGACGGTGTGTAGGTCCTAAACCTTAATTTTACGTCACCACTCCCCCTATTCTGGTCCCAAACCTTAATTCTCGAGCTCCGGTCCTGAATTTTCACTCCCAAACCCTACCGAACCTTAAAGCTTTAAAGCACCGGTCCTTAATTTCTGGTCCCAAAACCTCAATTCTCCAGCTCCGGTCCTTAATTTTCGGTCGCGAACCTTATTTTTTCTTAATTTTACGTACCAAATTTGAATTCTCGATCTCCGGTCCTTAATTTCTGTGGCCGTTTTTTTAGGGCAACTTTGACATTCAGGGAAGACACAGTGAGAACAGAACGCGCTCCTGAACGCGCCCTGAGAACAGAACGCTGAACGCGAACGCGCCCCTGAACGCGAGTTCAGGGGTCACTAAGATTGGGAGTGTATCAGAGTTTGGGATTATAGAGCCCTCCAAACCCGGGACCGAGGTTCCCAAGCTCTTGAGCCCTGAAACCAAAGCCGGCGAGACAAATCAAACCAAACAGTGTTTTTCGAACTTTATGAACAAGGAAACAGGGCTCATAGACTAGATCCCGAACTTCCTATCCATGGGAATTGTGACTCTAGACCATAATTCATGGGCCGCAATGCCCTCATGCTGCAAGTTTCAACTAGAACACCCATCCCACTGATTGCACGAGAAGGCCTGCAGCGTCTTACCGAGCCCCATGCTGTCTGCGAGGATGCAGCCGCTACCCTGCGGCACTTGATTGAACCGAAACTGGCCCTAAACCCTGCTTGGCTCGGCTTGATTTGGGATTCGCCACGTTTACCTCGACATCCCCCCCTAACAAAACTGCTTTGTGTAAAAATCTCTTGGGCTGTTACATGAAAAAAATCCAATATATTTCCTAAGGGTACTAAAGTTACGAGTTTACTGGGTTCTTGTCAACGGATTTAATATTTAAGTTACCATACTAGGGATCTATAGTGAATAGTAAGGTTTCCGTATTATGGTAACATAAATTAAGTCCCTTAACAAGAACCCAGTTTAAGGGCTTCGGGTTCCGGGCTCTGGGAGATTGCGGCTTCAGGGAAACCTCTCCTGGTCTCGCCGAGGGTTCAAGGTTTAGGGTTTAGGGACTGCTTGGAGGGTCATGGGGTTCCCTTTCAGGGTTTATTAGGGTGTTAAGGTCTAGGGTGTAGGGTTTAGGGACTGCTTGGAGGATCATGGGACTTGGTAAGTAGGGTTTAGGGTTCCTTTTAAGTGTACTATAGGCTTCTATAATAGGGTTCCTTAAAGGGATCTAGAAGGATTCTGTAATGGGAGGATCATGGGACTTCGGTAAGTATGCTTATAAGTAACTTGCTTGGGGTTACAAGCACTTATAAGTAAAGTTCCCCTAGTAAAAAACCCTAGTTACGAAGTCCCTTGATCCTTCAAGTAGTACCGGTTTGAAGCATAGCGTCGTTCAACACATACTGCCAGAACCCGGTGACAAGTGGTAAGGTAAACCAAAACCTAACTCACAAGCCTTAATCCTAAACCTTAAACATCTCAACATCCTAAACCCCTAAACCCTCATCCCTAAATCCGCATACCCTAAGCCCACTTTGTAGATGTTAATACGGAAGTTAGAGTGCACGGTCCTGCATCAGGTGCTTCGTCATGAACTTGACACCCTCCTCCTGGTCAGAATGGAAACCCCAAAGCAGGTAGGGTTTAGAGTTTAGGAGTTAGGGTTTGGGACTTCATGCTGGTTTAGGGGCTAATGTAGGGGCCTTCATTATCTAAATAGGATTTCGGACTCCTTTGTAGTACAGTCAGTCATACGACATCTAAAGAACCCTAAGGAACAAAATTGATAATTATTCAGGTTTGTATAGTCGGGTTTAGGGTTCAGGGTTTAGGGACCAAGGACCAGGGTGCCCTAAGCCGCATGCCACGCTCGGAGATACTGCTGATGGACAAAATCCTGCATGACCCTAAGGACTCTAAACTATGGGAACTATGGCATATTCCTTAATGGGTAATGCAGGAATTTTGTCCATCAACAGTAGGGGCCATAATGGTCTAGGGTCTCAAGGGGCTTTAGGTACGACCTGGGGATCCAAAAACCTACCGTTTCGGGGGGTTACACCCGATTATTAGGGGGTCATAGCCTACTAACTACTATTTGCAGGGTTTGGGGGTCCAGGGGGGGTGTCTTGAAATCCTGGTATGGGTTTGGGGCTTACGGTTTCAACGTTTAGAAAGCTGTTTTGTTTCAGGGTTTAGGTCTCGGGATTCAGGGTTCTAGGTTCCTGAGTAACCCCTTTATGATAAGGCTACCCTTTTTCCTGCCATTCTGTTTTAAATATAGAAACCCTAAAGCACAAAGGGCAAAAGGGCACTAGTCGGGGACCTAGTTATAGATCCCAACAGAACCCTGAGCCGAACCCTAAACAAAAAAAAACAACAAACAAGCTCCTGAACTCTAGCCTTCCGCAAACCCTAAGCTTCAAATAGGGGGCTTCGGGTTTAGGGAGCCTTGATTAAGGTTCTATAAGGGTTCTGGCTTCTGCTGTAGGGTTTTAGGTTTTAACAGGTGAGGCCTGGGCTTCTTTGTGGAGCTTTGGGATCCAATGGGCCCAAGGATAAGGTACGCGGTTTTAGGATAGTCGTTATGTAGTTTAGGGTTTGGGGTTTAGGGTTTAGGGTTCAGGGTTTAGGGTTTAGGGTTTGGGAGAGTATATGATTATTAGGTACTTGGACCTTTGGGGTTACGGAATACAAGCCTCGTTCTGGGAACCGTGGGCATAGTTTCCGGACGGCAGGACTGCGACGGGGACCCGCTGAGTAGTAACGGGTATCCTCTTGTAGCCCTTATATGGGACTTTCCTAAAATAAGGGACCTGAATATCATAACCGGCCCTAAACCCTGAACCCTACACCCTGAAACCCTGTAACCCTGTAACCTCAGTATAAGCCCAAATAAGGTATCCCTCTAAACCCTAAGAAAGGACCCTGAACCCTAAACCCTGGAAGCGGCCCCTGTAGAGGCGCCTGGTGCCTCTTCAGTTTGCATGCCAATGACGGCTCCAGGAAAATCTCGCCAGCGCCCTGGAGGGCTTAGGGTTCAGGGTAATATAGGGTTTAATAACACAAAGAGCCAACAACTTGACGATCCCTGAAATTGAGAAGCACATTCTTTAGTTTGTTTGGCATAGCTTTTGGGGGTTGGCTTTCGAGCTTGGGGTTTGTAGCGTCTCGGGAATAGGGCTTATAAGGATTTCTGGCTTTCGGGCTTGTGGTTTAGAGCTTTTGGGCTCACGGTGTAGAATCGCCTTATTTGGGCTTATTCAAACAAAGGTTCGTATTATGCTTTTGCATGGTTACCGGTTCAAGGGGGAAATGAATCACTTAGGTGCTGCAAGACCCTGTGAGTTCGCCCTCCCCTCAAAGCCCTGTTCCTCGTTGCTGAAATCCTTCGTCATGAAGGGTCGGTCGACCTTTGAATCACGGTCGCGCTATGTGTACACATATAAATGCCCAGTAAGCTGACAAACTTCGTTGTTAGGTTGAAATCCTGCCACCTAAACCTAGGCCCCACAACGTATACTGTCTACACCCTGAGCCTTGACCTGCACCACAAACCATAAGAACTGCTCAGCAAGTACCCCAACATCTCCGCCCTGTATAGAAGCCCATTTCAGGTGGGTAGTTCCTCTTCCATAGTACTCCCATAAGACCTCTTTACCTTATAGGCGTGGTATGGAAGGCTTATGGGAGACTACCCACCTTAAACTAGGATACCCAGTAACCTAAGAATAAAAAGGCCTCTCTTTTTGGTATTGGGTAACTTTATAAGGAACCTAGGACTACAAAAAGGGAATAAGGGTACTACTGGGCATCCTAGTAAAACCATCCACCTGTAGATGGCTTAGACTGTAGGAAAGCCCCCCGAAGAGGCCAGACCTTCCAAAATCCCTTAATTAAGGAATATACCTTAAATCATATTAGGGACCCTATTATAATTTAAGGTATATTCCTTAATTAAGGGGTTTTGGAAAGCCCCCCGAAGAGGCCACAAAGCAACCGCCTCGTCCAGAACCAAAGCCCCCGGCCTGGCACAGAAGAACCCACAACAGGGTTTCGGGTTTAAGACGTTTACGGTTTTAGGGCTTTAGGGCTTTAGGGTTCTAGGGTTTTGGGTTTTAGGGTTTTAGGGTTTTAGGGTTTAGGGTTTCGGCTTTAAGACTTTCTAGACCCAAGAGTAGCCTAGGAATAAAAAGGGTGCCCTTTTTGGTCTAAGGGGGCTTATAAGGGAACCTAAACCTCAAAAAAGGGAATAAGGGCCTACTCTGGGTCCTAGCCACAGGGTTTCGGGTTTAAGACTTTTAAGGCTTACCCTAAGGCTCCTAAGAGGGATTCCTTAAAGGGATCCCTAAGGGAGGGTTTAGGGTTTAGGGGTTTAAGGTTTCGGGTTTAAGACTTTTAGGGCTTACCCTAAGGCTCCTAAGAGGGTCATGGGATCTCTGGGCGAGGGTTTGGGCTTTGGGGGCTAGCGGCTAAGGTTTGGGATCTCACTACGAGGGTCCAGGAGCATTAGGGTAGGCAGTTCGTCTCTTATGATTCGGATGACTATCACACTGTAGCTCTGAGTCTGACGATCGTGCGTGCAAATGTTTCAATTGCAGCAGCCCTGCTCGGTGCTGTTGAAATAGGGTCTGAAGACTGTAGGTGTAGGGCCGGTGCAACAACTTGACGGCCCTAGTATTTGTTGTTTAGGAAGAAGCAATAGTTGCCGGGGGGCGGCGGGGGCACAGAAGAAACTTGTTTTCTGATGTTTGCAACTTTAGGGCTCAGGGTTCTCGCTGGACCTCGGTGGACCGCTGAACGAAGCAGGAAAGTATCACACGTCGCAGGAATGATATTGAAGTGCTAATGCTACGATCGCCATGTGAGAGAAATGGTTATGTAAGTGACGCACACGGAGGTGCAAACAAGAACGGGTGCCCATTGACGGCGACGGTGCTGATGCTCATGACTGTGATCACGGCAATCCAGAATAACGAATCTGAAGAGGATGTCTGTGACCAGCACCGGCACCAGCACTTGGAGGGGCGTGGGACTTAGTAAGTATAGCTACACCTACCTTAATTCGGGGTTATAAGTAACTATAAGTACAGTTACCCGAAGAGCAACCGTAGTTACTAAGTCCCATGATCCTTCAAGCACCACCACCACCACGACGACGACTACTATTACACTTGCTATGACGACAACGACGACTGCTGCTACTACTCCTCTTCCTCCCGATGCTGCCGCCACCACTTCTGCGTTAAAGATATGGCTCATGCTTATCGTGGCCATCGCTGCTGCCGGTATTTCTACCACGAGTGTTCCCAATAGAGGTATACATACACAGAAGTAGAGGGTAGAAAGGTGTGTACATAAATACAAGTATAATAATAATAATAATAAATGCGTGTATACACATTGTATACACTGTATGTATGCTTGTCTACATACATGCATACATATATATATATATATATATATATATATATATTTGTATATGACTGTGCATGTATGTATGTATGTATGCATGTATGTGCATGTGCATGTGCATGTGCATGTGCATGTGCATGTGCATGTGCATGTGCATGTGCATGTGGATGTGGATGTGGATGTGGATGTGGATGTGGATGTGGATGTGGATGTGGATGTGTCTGTGTCTGTGTCTGTGTCTGTGTCTGTGTATGTGTATGTGTATGTGTATGTGTATGTGTATGTGTGTATGTGTATGTGTATGTGTATGTGTAGGTGTATGTGTATGTGTATGTGTATGTGTGTCTATATATATATATACAACACACACACATGTGCTTCAATGTGCAGACTCACTCTTGCGCTTTGACATAAACATATGTCTGCGAAAAGTACTAGGGCACCGAAAAAGCACATAAGCAAAAAGTAGGATAAGGACATCCCAGATAGATCCCCTTAATTATAACAAAGCCCAACAAGGCAGGGACTGCTTATGTCCTTTTGGGGGTCCCGAAGTACGGCTCTGCATTGCGCAGCCAGGAAACGGGGCGGTGAGCGGCGAGATCTCTTCGCGGGGCCGAGGTCCACCTCACAGCCGGCCGTAGGTCGGAGGAAGGGTTCCTTCAAGGGTTCCTTTGGGGGTTCCTTTTAGGGTTCCTTTAAGGGTTCCTTTATCGGTTCCTTTGGGGGCTCCTTTAAGGGTTCGTTTAGGGGCCCTTTTAACGGGTTCCTTGTAGGAATCCTGTCAGGTGGTCTCCTTTAAGGGCTCCTTTAAGGGTTCCTTTAGGGGCTACTTTGAGGGGTTTAGGGTTCGGGGCTTCCTGGAAAGGGATCCTGTAAGGGTTTACGGTTTAGGGCTTCGTTTAGGAATCCTTTAAGGGTTCCGTTCAGGGTTTTTGTGATTCATATTCGGATAGTAAGGCTTGAAGCTGTAGGACTTGCAGTTTAAGCATCGCCACACGACACCTCCTGCAATAGATTGCAAAAGACTCGATATCCCCGGACACCCAATCAAATCACTGAAACCCTAAACCCTGAACCCCGGCACACCTCCATATTCAGGCCTCGTATATAGTTCTGTGAATAAACAACTTACGATTACTTCAATAGCCATAGCCGCGGCCTGCAGCAAGAGCCTTTCGCTTGCCCAGCCGCGGTGGCGGCGCCACCTTCCATTGCACCGTGGTTCTTAGTAGGGAATGGGGGAATGGATCTCAGAAGTAGAGTCATAAGCAGGGTAGCTGTCAGAGGTGCAACCCCAACTTTCACCCACATACCAAATACCATGATCCTAAACCCTGCCCTTGGACCCTAAACCCTACAGAATGAACCCTAAACCTACACATAAACCCTCAAACCCGATGGAAAACCTAACCCTCAAACCCACTTGAAACCCTAAACTCCATAATATATACCCTCAAACTCAATTAATGCCAACCTTAAACCCTCAACCCCTAAAACCTAAGGGCTGTTGACAAAAGACACACCCAAACCCCAGCCACCCTCTGATATACCCCCAATACCCACTCTTTACGTCCATAAGGACTCTATTGAAGGGCTTTGGGGGGTCCTGGAAGATCCCTTCTAAAGGAATCGTTGAAGGAGCCCTAAACCCTTATAGTCGTATTTGGGAGTTTCCGAAAATTAGGGGTACCTTATTTTGGGGGCCTTATAATATAGGATTCTACTATTTAGGGTACTACATTAGGGTCCCGTATTTTCGGAAACCCCCATTTCTGTAGATTCTTAGATTCTCCATTAAAGGGCCCTTCTTGAGCTGATGGGAGGCCAAAAGGGAGGTTTAAGATTCTTGGGGTAGGGATTCGTTGATATGAACCCTATTATGGGAACCCTAATCCCTACTAAACCCCCATAGGCTAAAACCCCATTTGGCCTCCTATGATAGTCGTATTTTTGTAGATTCTCCATTAGGCCAGGTCAAGAGTTTAAGTATAGGCGCCCAAATAACTACCAACACTACCTTGATTAAAGGGATCCTTAACCCAAAGGGTCCAAGTATCATTCTGGTATATACATACAGGGCATTTTGGGGGTCTAAGTATGTCCCATGATGATACTTGGACCCTTTGGGTAAGGGATCTATATATAAGGGATCTATTAGAGGGCCCGTAAGGAGCCGTGCCTGGAGCTTCGGTGCAGGTGCGGCCCCGGAAAAGGCGCGGCCAGAGTCCAGGTCGTCGCAGGGCACTGCATGCTCCACCTTCACGACTCCCTGGACCGTAAACCCTACCTTAACCCTGAAGAACCTACCTTTTTAAGGACTTATATAAGGAAATCATAATAGGGAGCCCTAAAAAGCTAGGTTCTTCAGGGTTAAGGTAAGCCCTAAACCCTAAACCCTGGACCCTGGACCCCAAAAGTATGCAGAATAATAGGAATCTTCATGTAAGGCTATCTGAAGTTATGCTCCACCTTCACGACTCCCTGGGTCCCTGGACCCCCAAAGAATGCAGAATCATAGCCCTTTGTCGGTTTTGGGCCATTATTTTGCTTACTTTTGGGGGTTTAGGTCCAGGCTTCAATAAGGTTCTTTCCGGGTTTCCCTTAAAGGGCCTGACGGATCACGTCAGATCACTACACTGCTACGCAGAGAGGTTCAGTCCTTCCTGTGGAACTCGTTTAAGAGACTTTCACTCCTTCTCCCAAAGGGCCCCAGGGACTGTAACGGGGGATACCTCCCCAAATCATAATAGTAATTCCTTAATAATGCAGAAACTCTACATTCTACCATTTAGGTACACTTAAGTACTTTGGACCCTTTGGGTTTCAGAATTCACGCTGCAACTTATCATAGTAAACAGTCAAAATTCCCGAGGCCCCTGTATGCCCTGAAATGGGGAACAACCCATGACTTCGAAACCGCCAATTGAATGAATCCCACAGAATAATGGGAATGTTAATGTAAGGTTATCTGAAAGTGAGAAGAAACACACCCCGATTCGGCCCTTATACAGCCCTTACGAGACCTTCCTTAGCCCAACACGACCACATAATTCCAAACGAAACAGGCTGGAGCGCAGTGCACCTCCACCAAGGTTTCCCAAGTCGGAGAGATTTGTGCACCTGGAAATACCGCTTGCTTTAGGAGTATGGCTTAAATTATATAGGGCTTCATATTATGATTTAAGCTATATTCTTCAATTAAGGGGTGCTGAATCGCTTTTTGCTAAGAGGGCTTAGGGTTTGGGAATCGGATTGCTTACACTCTCCATCCCAGAACCCCAATGCCCTAGCGCCATGGAGACTTCATGATAGAGAGTCCGTGATGACTAGGATGTACTCAGAATGGGTGTGTCGAAGCAGCTCATATCATCCGACATTTGTCGAGTATTATGTACCGGGGTTATTTAGGAACAGACAGCCTGAAAAGGAGCCAACATACTTAGAACATGGTTGGCAGGAGTGCTATTCCGTTGAGTTTCAATATGCAACATCCGTGTTCCTACATGCCCCGGCATCACGGGTTTAAGATTTAGGGAACTTGTTAAAGCATGTGCTTTAACATTGAGCTCACCAAATGGCTGGATGGAGATTGATCCGTTTATCTGCAGAGATCTCAGAAGGAATGGTCTTTTCTCAATTGCATGATAATTACCCTCCCTATACAAGGAGCTATCAAGCTGACTGAACCTCTCGTCCCCAGGTCCACAAACCTAAACGCAACCGGTAATTAACTGAAATTTCCTCAACCCTCAACCCCAAGCCCTTGAACTCAATTCCCTGATGCCTTAACCTCAAACTCAGACAGCGCATTGGGCTCCCATAGCATGACCACACCCCAACCCTCGAAACCCGTAGTCAAGGTCCTGCAGACCAAGGTGCGGACTTCGTCTTTTGGGCTTAAGCGTCTAGGCACAAATTAACATTAGTCTTTTGGCTGTAGATCTGTCACACTGCCGTGTGTGGCGGTAGTCGTCCAACCATGCTACTCCGTAGGTACCAAACATGTACAACCCGCTACACTACAGCGATATGGTGTTTCTAAAGGCATTGCACTTCCACGTATGCGCTTCGCCTGAAGCCCCTGCACTCTCGAAGGTCAAGGAAATCTAGGCATCTAGGAAACCCTGACCCCTCAAGCGCATAGCCATAATTCCTCTCACCCCTGTTACTGTAAGCTCACGAAACATTTTTCTGCCGGAATTCCCCGATCCGAACCCATGAACCCTGACCCTGAGCCGTAAATACTAATTAAGCCCTAAATCCTGAACCAAAAAACATAAACCCTAGACCCCAAGCCTAAACCCCAAAACCTGGGCTTAAGCCCCAAGCCCTGCACCCCGCCTGGCTGCAGTTCGCCCTCAATGCGTGTCGATCGCCCAAGCATCACATCTCGGATGGTGGGTTTAGGGATCCGGGTTTCGGGTGTAGCGGTTTAGGTCTCAGGGTACGTATGAGGTTCGGGGTTTAGGGTGCTACGGTTGATAAGGGTTGTAGTATTTGGGGTTTTGGGATGGTGGGAAACACTTTTCGGGTTCGTTTATATAGTGCTTTCTAGGGCTTCGTGAAGGTTTCACAGGGTTTTATGGGGTCCTGAATGAAGGAAATGTACAAGGCTTATAGGGGGTTGAGCATTAGAGGCTTAGGATTTAAGGCCTTAGAGTTTTTCCTTGCGCTACGAAGGGTTTAATTGTGAAGCTGAAAGCTTAGAAGGTACAAAAGGTCATCCAAAGTGCCCTGAGGCCCTGAACATGAAGGTTGGGGATTTATACTTAAAGGATCATGCGACTTAGTAACTAGGGTTATTATTAAGGTAACTTTACTTATAACTACTTATAACTTATAACCCTAATTAAGGTACTTATAACCATACTACTAAGTCCCATGACCCTCTAAGGAAGCCTACTAACCTAGGCTTACAGGCCTAGGCCCTAAGCCCCTTAAGCCCGTTAGCTTTCTCCCCTTAAACTTAAGCTCGTCCCATCCTAAACCCTAAACCGCCCCCCAATCTGTGCCGAGCAACGGCGGCCCTCGTCGTCGTAAAGGTAGGCTTTCCCAGCCTGAACCAAACATCTTTGCACAGCTTAGGGTTGAGGGCTTACCCATCGGCTCAATAGTAGTTCCTTTTTGGGACCGTGGTTATAGGATTCTAAATATGAACCCCAAAAAGGAACCACTATCGAGCCTGTGGGTAGGGCTTAGGGATGAATATGGAGGCCAGAATGACTTCATGATTGGAATAAGGATTCGGGGAAAAAGTGAAGCATCATTTTATGCGTCCTAAAAGCCCTACCGGCCCCAACACGAAACCAATAACATCACATAATCACAAATCTCCGAATGCAGACCCGACCCGGAACAAACCCCCCACCCGCCGAAATAAACCCATGGCCCCCTGCATTCCCCAGAACCCCTCCAACAATGAGGGTACCCAGACCTTCCAAAATCCCTTAATTAAGGAATATACCTTAAATCATATTAAGGATCCTACTATAATTTAAGGTATATTCCTTAATTAAGGGGTTTTGGAAGGTCTGGGTACCCTTGTTCCTACTGTTTGGTTTCAATTAAAATGTGACCTACCTCGCAAACATTACACCCCAAGCCTGAAACCCTAAATTCTATAGCTCTGGACCCTACTTGAACCCTGAAGAACCTACCTTTTTAGGGTTCCCTATTATGATTTCCTTCTATGAGTCCTTAAAAAGGTGGGTTCTTCAGGGTTAAGGTAAGCCCTAACCTCTGAACCTCCCAAACCACGGAGCCTTCACTCTGAGGAAGCCGCAGCGGAACCTCGGTTTCAGTGGCTTGGGTTCGCTGACATATCAGGGTTTTAAGGTTTAAGGTTTAGGGTTTCGGGTTTAGGGTGTAGTGTTAGGGTAGAGGTTTGGTTGACATGGAAAGGCTTTTCTTTTAGTTGTTGTGAGCCCCTTTGCTCTCCATCGCATCTCAGAAAAAGCCCGCAATCGACCGGGGGACATGAACACGGTTTAACGGGTTTTAGGGGTTTAGGCCTTCGGGGTGGAGGGTTCAGAGCTTAGACTATACCCCCCCTCAGAGCCATAATGAAATTAATATTCTCTAATTGTTCACTTGGGTCTTATATCAACAAAAATAGCAAAATCCGAAGGAGACGATAGGTTCAGAGCTTAGAATGTCAGGGTTCAACCGTCATTGTCGTACTGAAATGAGCACTCGTGTTGAACAGCCTTTGCAAGTGCGCCAACACATCCGTTGTGCGAGTATGGTTGATTGCAACTAGAAAACTGTTCTATTGCTCTGCATTTCCAAGCATGCCACTGGCAGAGTTTCGTCACTGCCTAGCCTAGTCTAGTATGCAAGCTTCAATAATTCAGAACACCCGCGGCCTAAACCTAGAAGCCTGCATTAAACCGAGCGAGACGCGTCTTTCTCTTCTTCTGAGCCTCCTTCGTGAAGTTCACTTTATAGCCTGAGGTCCACATGGAAGGGGAGGGCTCGTAAGCAGAGTAATCTATCAAGGGCCCTTTGATATAGCTACATGACGCGAAAATACAAAATGTGTCAGAAATGTGCGGTGGTTCAAATTGTCAGACTGCGGATACACAGTGAAAGTTCATCGTAGCCGCACTCTCGACGCTTAGGGTTTAGGGCTGAGACGGTTTCTCCTCAGCATTGATGCGCGAGCTGGGACTGTGCCCCTTGCAGAAAAAGCACCTAGAAACTAGCGTTTGAAGGAAGCATCTCCAACACGCTCATAATCTTTGGGCTCTTTAATATCTGACCACAGTGTTGGGTCATCAAAAACTAAAGTACAATGCTACCATCCCTGAAACCCTAAACCCCGCAGATATCTGCAACATAAAAAGCCTTTGGCTTGACATCTTGAGAAGACAACTGCTGCTTCTGATGGACAAAGCCCTACCTAATATTCTCTTAAAAAACTCAAGATACTGCTGGATTGTGCTGATCAGCCGTATCATTAATTAATGGGATATGTCATGACAGGGAGAACTATGCTATGCTTGATGATCGACGCCGATGGCACGTGTTTCGGTTCGGCTGCTAGCAGTCAGCAGAACTGTCGCACTGTACTTCTTACGCGACACAATACCCGCTCTGCGCGCGACCTTATGGGCAGATTCTCATCCTTACAAACTAACCCTAAAGCCGAAACCTAGACTCTAAACTCT
The DNA here is from genome assembly GCA_905221615.1 of Symbiodinium sp. CCMP2592. NCBI lineage: Eukaryota > Dinophyceae > Suessiales > Symbiodiniaceae > Symbiodinium > Symbiodinium sp. CCMP2592. The sequence goes on from CAJNDT010005668.1 coordinate 1,119,787, forward strand.
AAACCCAAAGCTCTAAGCCCTAAGCAAGCGGTATGGCTCCAACCCATGAGGGAAAACATGGTTGAGTATCGTATGTTTCGGTTTAGGGTAGAGGGTGTGTCATGGTGTTTCATTTAATATGTTTGTGTGTAACTTTCAGATGCAGGGAAATCATAAAGCATAAAACCTCAAACCACTGCAGACCCCAGAACCCATATCAACTCCTTATGAAAGCCCGTAAATGTGTGTCATGAAGCTCTTATCGCACCTGTATACAAGCCAAACAAGCCCCTGAATGAAATCACGCCGCAAGCATCGGCAGTCTCTGCTCTTTCTGGCACTTCCACCGTTGCAGAAGTTGACGCGGCCGGCGCCTGAGCCAGCACAGAGGAAAGCAAAAAGCGAATCTGCTGCTGCGCCTGCAAGGGTCCTAGGTACTGTTATGGGGGATACTCCCCCAAATCATAATGGTAATTCCTAATATCGAAAAAGCCTAAATTCTACTTGCTATATAGGTACTTTGGCCTTCAGCTAGGGTTCAGAACCTGAAACCCTCTCTCAGTTTAAAGGGAACCCTGAAAAGGACTCTAAACCCAAACCCAAAACCCCAAACCCCAAAAACCCTAAATCCGTACTGTACCCATAAAGGAACCTCCACAAGGACGATGCCTTTCAGGAGCCTTTTAGAGCTCCTTCAGTTTAGGATTTCTTTGGAGGCTTCCTCATAGACTAACTACCATTCTGGAATTAAGTCCCAAAAGACCATCCTTATTATGGTTTTAAGGACCTAGTTCCATAATGGTAGTGTACGAGGAGCCTTACAAAGAACCCTTGTGCCCTAAACCCTATAGAACCCTTGAAGGAACCCATAATGGTAATATATATGAGGCGCATCTAGGTTCTTTAGACTACAGACTTCGCACGGTTCCTTTAGGATTCGGCTTAGGGCTTCAGATTCGTTTCGAGGTCCCTACAGGTCCAGAATTTTGTTTAGTTAGGGTTCTTGTTGAGGTTCCTGCAGGTCTAGGGTTCAGGGTTCCTTTTGCGGTACCTTCGGATCTCGGGTTCAAGGTTTAGGGCTTAGGGTATAAGCTTGTCTCTTTTGAGGTTCCCTTGGGTTTCGGGCTTCTGCGCCAAGGCACCAAGAGTGGCCGCTTCTGGCTCCGCACAGGAGTGGGCACAGACAGCAACGAGGGCGGTGCCCTGAGCTCTTGTTCAAGGGTCTTGGGCTTCAGTATCTAAGACTTATATACAGGCTTTGATAATTTGATAAGACTTTCCAAGGGGGCGCAGAAAAACTGCCAGAGTTTGGTACAGGGTCTGAGCAAGCCGAACACCTCAAAACCCTAAACCCGAAGCACCCAAACAGCACACCTCTAAACCCGAAATTCCTGCCTAAGCCCCCCAGGTACCCTCTAATCAGTTCGACCCGAAATGCCCACCATTAAGGACCACTCTAGGAAAGGCCCCTTGAGGGGTTCTGGTAACTATACGGCTATTTTTCGGGTAATTTATACTTATAACTACACTTATAACCCCAAACACGGTACTCATAACCATGCTTATTCCTAAGTCCCATGATCCTGCAAGTAGACCCCAATCTGAGGACCCTAAACCCTAAACCCTAAACCCTGCCCCGAATCCAAGCTGAGAGGCTGAGTTCCTAAGCCCCCCCAAAGTGCAGACTTTCAGTTTTATAGTGGGTAATATTATCCAAAAAAGTGTAAAGTGTATCCACTCAGCTCCTAAGCCCTTAAAAGGAACCCTTAAGGATCCTTTTAAAGGAACCACCATAACCCCTGAACCCTAAACTGTGTATATATATATATATATATATATATATAGGAACCCTTAACCCTGCCACTCAGCTACTAAGATTACGGTTATAGGTACTTTAATTGGGGTTACAAGCAATTGTAAGTATAGTTACCTTAATAGCAACTCTATTTACTAACCCTCAACTGCACCATAACCCCTGAACCCTAAACTGTATAGAAACCCTCAACGCTGCCCCGAGTCCAAGCTGAGAGGCTCTTGCAAAACCAGAGAAGGAAGCTTCGTCTCGACTTCCTTCGTCGAGTTGGGTTCAGGCTTCAAGGGTTCTATAGGGCTTAAGGATTCCTTTAAAGGGATCTCCAGGGGTTCTATAAGGGTTCCTTGAAAAGGGATCTAGAAGGGGCTCAGGGGTTTAATAGGTTTAGGGTTTAGGGTTTTAGGGTGTCGACTTGGGCTTAAGCTTTGGGGTTTTTTTATAGGGTTTGGGGGTTCCTTTAAAGGGGCCTGTCGGGGTAACTAGAATCTGGGGTTTATATAGGGTTTCAGGGTTTGAGGTTTTGGGGGTGAACTTGGTGTCGCGTTCAACAGTCCGCAAAATTTTGTATACTTAAGAGTTCTATACTCAACCATAAGAGAAATCACTTAGCTATTATCTCGAGTCGATACCTAGTAGCGGTTCCCCTAAACCCTGTAGACAATCGGGACTCCCCCCAAGGACGCTTTAAAGGGCTCTGATTTCTCACTGAGACGTAGTTAGGGGCTACAATAAAGGTTAAACCAGGGGCTACAATGAAGGTTAAACCCTAAACCCTAAACCCTAAACCCTAAACCCCTAAACCCTAAACCCTAAACCCTAAACCCCTAAACCCTAAACCCTAAACCCTAAACCCTAAACCCTAAACCCTAAACCCTAAACCCTAAACCCCAAAACCCTAAACCCTAAACCCTAAACCCTAAACCCTAAACCCTAAACCCTAAACCCTAAACCCCAAAACCCTCAACCCCTAGTTGGGGGGTCTGGGAATCCTCTTACTAGACCCAAGAGAATAAAAAGGGTGCCCCTTTTTGCTTTTAAGGGGCTTATAAGGGAACCTGAACCCTAAAAAAGGGAATCAGGGCCTACTCTGGGGTTTAGGGTTACGCTTTCTTTTAAGGTTTCGGCGGCTCTGGCTTCGACAGGTTTGGGAGGGGGGGGAATTTGGAGCTCGGGGTGACTTGAGAGGGTTTAAGGTTTAGGCCCTCAGGGTTCAACGTTCACTAGACCCAAGAGTAACCTAGGAATAAAAAGGGTGCCCTTTTTGGTTTAAAGGGGTTTATAAGGGAACCTGAACCCTAAAAAAGGGAATCAGGGCCTACTCTGGGTCCTAGTTCATAGGGTTTAGAGGGCAGATAGGGTTCAAGGCTCAGAGTTTAGAGAGATCCGTGCTGGGTTGCTTTATGCAGTTGGGCTTCTGGAGTTTAGGCTGCTGGGCTTCAAGCTTTGATTCAAGGGAAGTCATGCAAGGGTTCCTTTAGGCGCTGGGGCTTTCTAGAGCTGCGGCTTCTTGTTCAGATATTTTTGGTTCAGGGTACTACGGGGTCCTTTCAAAGTTCCTTTAAGGGCTTCAATCCGGTATCTTGCCGGACGTCCCACATCGGGAACTCAAAATCTAAGGGTGGTTTGGGGATTTCGCGTGCCGGGGTGTCGGCTTCCTAGTGAAGGTATGTCAAAGTACTTAGATGACGATGTCTCCTTACCCTTGCTGTCGGGTCTGCCCAATTTGTTTCTGTCAGGTTGTCGGTTAAATCGACACAAGCGAGTTGAAGCCCATACTTAACGGATCATGGGGCTTAGTACCTAGGGTGATACTAAGGTAACCATACCTACAAGTACTTATAACCCCAATTAAGGTACTTATAACCATACCTACTAAGTCCCATGATCCTCCAAGTATGGGCTCGTTGCGGCTCCAAGCTAGGAGATCCGGGCTTTACCTATAGTCTACGTTCCTTGGGTCGGTTAACCAAAGTCCTATCATAGGATCTTCACCATGAAACTGGCTAACCAAAGAAAGGAACTGCGATGTAGACTATAGGTGGAAGCCTTGCCCGTTAGAACAGGGTTATATTGTTTAGGAGGGTTTCGACGAAGGGCCTTTGTTATCAGATTAGACTTCAAGGTTTTACGGTTTTGAGTTCAGGGCTTAAGAGTTCAGGGTGTAGGGGTGTAGGGGTTTAGGGTTTAGGGGTTTTAGGGCTTTAGAGTTGAGGGGTTTAGGGTTCAGGGTTTACCCTGAACCCGAAACGGTGAAGTCGCAATTCTCCATCTTGCGCACTGAAAGTTCGATGCCATGTTTCTAGGATTTAGGGTATCTAGCTTTCTATACAACAGATCCTAACCATAAAACCAGTTATCCTTACAAAGGGGTAGGGCATGAGCCTCTTTGTACTTAAAGGATCATGGGACTTAGTAACTAATAAGGTTTACTAGCGTAACTATACTTGTACTTACTTTATAACCCCCAACTAGGCAACTTTTAACCATACTTACTACGTCCCATGATCCTCCAAGTAGGCCCTCCCTTTGAACAATTCTTATAGATCCCTTTAAAGGAAGACCCGGCCTCCACTTCCTCACTGCGAAGTTCCGGTGGCGGTGAGTCCGGCGTTGCAAAGGCTGCCCAGCCTTCGAAGAGGAGTTTCGGGGCTTTTACGGTTTAGGGTTTTTAAAGGGTTCCTTAAAATGATCTCTAGGGTTCCTTTTAAAGGTATCTATGGGGTTTAGGGTCTAGGGTTTACACGGTTTAGGGTTACCGGCAGGTGGCAAACAAGCGAGGCTGAATACGAGGGAGGAGCAATTGCGATACCTAGACTTATAGAGTCCTGAGATTAAAGTGGCACTATTAGGGTAAGTATTCTTGCGAGTACTTGTAAGCTTGGTGAGCGCTGCTTGTTCGCGCAGATTTTATATGTACTTAGTTTTGTCGAATAAAAGAGGGCTAGAACGGAGGTTTTAGGTAGGCCCTCAACCTTAAAGGGTGTGCCTGACCTAAACGTAAGTAGTTGGAGCCGAAACCCTCATACGAACAGAAATACATACTTGGAGGGGTAGGGGACTTAGTAAGCATGGTTATAACTAGAGTTAAAAGTACCCTACATGGAGTTACCCCCCTCCAAGTATGCGACCCTACCAAAACGCTCAAGGCTCCATAAACACCAGAAGCGCAATAACCCTGTTTACCCCAATGTCCGATCCCAGCGGCCAGTACTTCTCTCTTCATGTGGTGCGACGGTCTCCGCCGGCGCCGGCTCTGCCGGAGGATTTGCAGGCGCCGGCTCTGCCGGGGCATCTGCAACAGGCCTTTCTGAATGCATCAAGGTTTGTCGAATGTCTTACCAATATCTAGTTTAAATCTTGTATGCGGGTTTCATAGGGCCGACGGATATCATCAGGGTGTCATACGATTGCTTAGGCTCCAGGCTATAGCTCAACCTACAGAATCCTCAGGTTGAAAACCACCGAAAAAACCTAAACCCCTAAACCCTAAACCCCCGAACCCTATAAACCCTAAACCCCTATACCCTGTAAACCCCTAAACCCTACCCCTAACACCCCAAACCCTACACCCCAAACCCCTCAACCCTGAAAGTGTAAGGTCTCAGGCCTGCAAATATGTGAGTCGCTTCGGGGTTTTGGGGTTTATGGTTTTGGGTTTTGAAGTTTATGGTTTTGGGTTTTGGGGTGTATGGTTATGGGTTTGGGGGTTTAAGGACTTTGGGATACGGTTAAAGGGCTGTCCTGTTCTCGACTGCCGGGCTGGGGATTGGGAGATCCAGAAGCGAGGCAGCATTGAAATGATGTAGAACGAGTGAATCGCGCTGAGGGTGCCTGTCTGAGTAAGTATGGTTATAAGTACCTTAACTAGGGTTATAAGTAGCTGAAAGTATAGTTGTTTTAATAAACCTAGTTACTAAGTCCCATGATCCTTTTAGTACTTCGTTGAACCAGGAGCAGCCCGCATGATGAAGATCAAGACATTACCCGATGTAGGCCATTTAGCTTTAAGTGTGAGTGTGTCTGTGTGTGCGCATGCTGCAATCGGTTTAAGAGTGATAGCAGGATGGTTTCTTTGTGGCTAACACGATCCTGAACGGTGTACGGCATATGGGCAGGCATTCAACAACTCCGCGAGTGAAGCGTTGCGCAAGGCGCTTCTCTGTCAGCCTGCCGGCTTAGCTTAGTCTTCATAACTCACATACACCCAGACCTTACATAATCCTTCAATTACAGACAATGCCTCAAATTGTAGACGGTTGCCAAATATGAATTACTTGGAGGATCATGGGACTTAGTAACTATGGTTATAATTACCTTAGTTGGGGATATATGGAATGATAAGTATGGTTACCCCAATAATAACCCTGGTTACTAAGTCCCATGATCCTTTAAGTACGGTATACTCCTCAAAGAAGGGATTTTGGAAGATGTGGGCTCCCATGCCCTGGGTGAGGCCGAAGGGCCTTCATTCCACCCTTACGCTTCGTAAGGCCTTAGCCCTAAACCGCTGATGACCGGAACGCCGGGCATTTCGGTAAGGTTCCTTCAGGATTGTTAGGGTTCTACGGTTGATGATGAAATCCTGCATTACCCATGATACAAGTAAGGAATATACCATTTTTCCCATAGCTGAGGGTCCTTAAGGTAATGCAGGTTTTATATCATCAACCCTAAGCCCTAAACCCTATAGATCCCATAAAGGAAGCCCTTAAAGGTACCCCTAGTAGGTACCCCTATAGATCCCTTTAAACCAGCCGTACCATGATGCTCTACCTGAACCTCGAGGGTCCTACAGCTTTGGAGTTCCTGGTGATTGGTTCTCTTAAGGTAAAAGCCAGAAAGTTGGAATATGACTATCCTAACCCTTCTATGGTAAATTATAGGGTATCCTACCATGAAACCATATTCCAACTTTCTGGAGTTTCCTATGTCTGAACCCTTGATCGGCTTATAGTGAACACCAGAAAGTTGGAACATAGATTTAGGATGATTCATGCTGGGATTCCCTGTACTTTACTTTAAGGCCATGAGGCTAATGGTGTTCCAACTTTCTGGCTTCTACTGTAATGCTTAGCATAGGACTCTTGGGGCACAGTAGGCGAAAAGTTGTGCTACATTTGGGAACCCGAAGGAAGAGTGTTGAGAAGTATTTCGGGCCAATCCGAAGGTTTTGGTTCTTCACGGACAAGAACAAGTAAGGTCATACGCGGCGGTGAACTGGGGTGCTCTATCCAGACAAAAACGGGCGTACTAAGTCCCTGAGTCCCACGATATATAGAATTCGCATAGCCCTCTCCGTTGTAGGGCCCTGAAAGAAACCCTTACAGAACCTGTGTCGAACCCTCGAAGAGGCCTAAACCCTCGTGCTTCAGGTCCAAAAAACCAAAGGCTATGATGAGCGAGCTGCGCGGCTGTCGCGCTAGGGCACAGCAGCAACCGCCGCGGCATGACGATGCAAGAACCCCTTCAATCGTTAAAACCCTGACACTGAACACCTTAGCCTAAACCCTAAAGCATAAACCCCAACAAAAAACCGAACATCGGAATAAACTCTAAGGGCTCGATGGAACTCCCAATACCCTCAAACTCCGAAGTTTGGACTTTAAGGTACCCCATCTTTCTGAAACTCACATGCTGGGCTCTAAGGGCTTCAACTTCTTCAAGCTCGTCCCAACGAGCTTGAGCAGGGCTGCACGGCGAGACAATACCCTAAGGGTCCATGTACTCAAATCGTATATAGTTTGGCCCCAAAGTACCTATATAGGGACTACTGTCAGGCAAAGTATATACAATTTGGGTACATGGACCCTGGGGGATATTAATTAGGGCCGTAAGATACAGACAAGCGGCGTACAGATACAGTAAGGATCATTAAGGCCAACAAGGGGTATGATTAAGTAACTCATAGTAGTCTTCCCAAGCGCCTTTACTTCATAAACCCTGAACTCTAGAGAGTCCCCAATTGTCCACGATGAAAGACAAAATCTTAAACCGTAAGCTACACAGCCCCAACCGTGGCCGGGTTTAGGGGCTGAGGAGTGGGTTTAATGTGCAGGGATCGCGGTTTAGGTTGCATTGGATAACCTATAGATACCTTATAGAGTCCTGTTGAGGAGCCCTTATAGAACCCTTTAAGGATCTAAGGGTTCAACAGCGCCAGACATGCGGGCCGATCGGGAGTTCGGGTGCCAGCTTGCTGCATTCCGGGTTCTAGTGATCCTCGTGAAGATCCAAGGGTAAAGGGAGGGACCCTTTAGAATGACCCCGAGGTACATACCCCAATTTTAGCTATTATATACTATATACCCATTATATAGCCCATTATGGGGTAGGGGTCCCCATTAACGGTCCCTCCTGTTCCCCTTTGAGAAGATCGAACATAACGTAGGGACCTTGATAATTGAAATGGTTTAGGGATTGGGGCTTGCGGTTTCTTTTTAGGATAGGGAAGGGGTCCATAAGGGTTACTATAAGGGATCTATAAGGGTACTTTCACGTAGGGACCTTGATAATTTGGTTTGGGTTTGGGGGGTATATTATACTGTAATTATATGGGAGTTTCCGAAAATAGGGGACCCTAATATAGTACCCCAAAATAGTAGGATCCTTATTATACGGACCCCCAAATCAGGTACCCCCATTTTCGGAAACTCCCATATGAGGCAACCCCAAAATCCCATTCAAAGCACCTTATGCAGTTAGGCGCTGCAGGACTGGGCAGTTGCGAGCCTCAAGACTGGTCACACAAGGCCTGTGACACAACACCCAAGGCGGAACAAGATTAAAGGATCCCTTCAAGAACCCCCTTGTTAAAGGATCCCTTAATGAACCCCTTACAGGATTAAAGGATCCCTTCAAGAACCCCCTTATTAAAGGATCCCTTAAAGAATCCCTTACCGGAACCCTTAAAGAACTTCCCTTAAGGGATCCCTTAGAGGAACCTTGTCTTTCACAGGCGGCCTGAGGCGAGCCTGTCCCCTATTCTTACTACCCCATAAGCCACAGAGTTTAAGAGGTTAAACTTTTCGATTCCTACTAAACTACAAGATCCCAAAACGGAAACGTGTAAAGGTTAGGTATTGAGATCTAAGGCATTTCCAAAGCCCAGACTCTGAACCCAAGATGCTGAGATCTAAAACCCAAGATCCTAAACTCCTAAACCCTCAGCCCTAAACTATGAATCCTAATCGGAAGACTGGATACACCAAGAAAGGGCCTACATTGGAGACTGCAGGTAAACCCTAAACCTCTAAACTCTCGACGCTTACCCTCACCCCAAAACGCTGAGCCCATACTCTCTCCATCCTTCGCACAATCCTAGCAGGCTTGGAGGTTGAAACTGTAGACCCTAGACAATAGCTTGCAAAGACTAAAACAGGGGCCCCAATGATGCCAAAAGTCTATTCTAGTATAATCAGGGCGTTGGGGCTTTGGGTGTAGAGTTCAAGGTGTAAGGTTCCTTTAAGGGATCTTTGAAGGGCTCCTTTGAGGGATCTATAAGGGATCTGCTAGGGTTTAGGGCCTTTAGAGTTTAGGGTGTAGTGTAGGGTTAACTTTAGGGTTTAGGGTTTAGGGTTTAGGGGTTAGGGTTTAGGGTTTAGGGTAGATATAGATGCTAGAAGGTCTTGTCACGAAAGAATCAGACAGTTAACGGAATATTACTGCAAAGACGTCTGTCCCCTACAGCCCTACAGCAGCCCGAAGAGCCAATTTAGCTATATGCGGGTGCATGTGTTCTATCTTTAAGCCCTTTAAACCTACAGTATACCAACCCACTACATTGAATTAGGAAACGGTCGCATACTATCCAGAAAACGCGAATTCGAGTACAGCTATCCTAGGTTTCGAACACACATACCCCACTATACGGCACAAGTGTCCTGAACCTTAAACCTTCAAGTGCCCTGCAGGCTAGTGCGGCTTTGATCCAACGAACCCAAATCCCAAGTACCTATATAGTAGAATGTAGAGTTTCTATACTAGGCATTACTACTATGGTTTGGGCAAGTATCCCCCACATAGGAACCCTTATCGCATCCCTTGAAGGAAGCCTCCTTGAAACCTTCCAATATCCAACCCAGCCTCTCGGGCTTTGGACGCCACTCGTTCCATCTCGTCCTGGGGACTTACAGCAGCTTTGTACGGTTGAGCGTTTGTTTGTTTTTTTCCTTTTAGCTCCTTTGTCCTTCTACAGACAGGTCTACAGGTAGAAAGCCATCCGGCCAGGAGATTGAGTTCCACGCAGAGAACCCAGAAGTGCCCTGAGAGATTGGGTTTAGGGCTGAGGGTTTGGAGAATAGAAGGGTTTGGGGTTTAGGAGGGTTTGGAGTTCAGGAGGGTTTTATGGTTTAAGAGGGTTTGGGGTTTAGGACCAGTTTAGGAGCCTTTTTATCGCTTCGGGGGTGTTTGGGGTCGACGGCTCCGGGTTTAGGGTCGTTGCGGGTCTTTGGAGGCGATTTGTGTGTGTGTTCCCAAACTCCAAAACCCATAATTCTAGGAAATAGACCTTCGCTAATTCTAGGGTTCTTACTACAGTCTAATGTGTACTCCTTAAGTAGGGGGTTCTTGGAGGGTCTGGGTGTATTCTGCACATATCCCTGAACCCTCATCCGCTTAAGCCCTGAACCAAAAGCCCCGAACTGTTGTTGAACACAGAGCCCTGAACCCTAAACTCGAAACTTCGAACGTGCGAAGAAACCAAGTCCTCCTGAAGGAGCAGCCAGCGCTTGGAGCCGTGGAGTAGTACGTCGAAAACTTGGTGTTAGAGTGCGTTGTTGTGTGGTGCTTCCTATTAGCAGGGCTATCACCTGGTGTCTATGTTTCAGGCTATCTAGGTATCTGACATGGTTTATGATCTATCATCTGATATCTTCTTATGTTGTCAGGTTTATTTAATTTGGAACTGCGAACGCTAGCCTTACCACCCCTACCACCTATGATTCAACCCTGAACCCTAAACCCCTGAAACCGAAAGGCATTGGGGTTTAGACTTATCTTTCAGGCTGAAGCTTGAAGTCTCACTGTGTGTGTAGGGCATGCCAAAGTGCATACCATATCGTACTATGGGGACCTCTACGTGAAAATACGGAGTTTTGGGATTTTGCTAAGGAGCAGTGTTGGTGCCCCTATGTTACCTTGGCCACAAAGGCACGCACGCACACACACACACACACACACACACAAACACACACACACACACACACACACACACACACACCGCACCACAGGATGCCTCTCCAGTCTGCGAGTCGCCCTACCCTAAACCCTGAACCCTGATGTAGGAACCTAATTAAGACACCTTGGGCCTTTACCCTAATGCTCCTGGACCCTCGTAGTGAGATCCTAAACCTTAGCCCCCAAAGCCCAAACCCTCGCCCACAAAGCCCCTAAGCCTATTACGAGCCTTAGGGTATTAGGGTTCCTTATATGCATCCTAGCCCAGGGTTGCTTAATCAGGTTCCTACATTAGACCCTAATCCGCCGCCGATTTGGCAACCTTGGGGCTGAGGGGTGTGCCTCCAGGGTCATATCCCACCTAGGGAGCCTTAATTAAGGAATATAGCTAAAATCATAGTATGAAGCCCTATATAATTTAAGCCATATTCCTTAATTAAGGGGTATTGGGCTCTCTGGGTAGCTTTCTATGTGACAGATCCTAACCCTAAGACTAGGTACCTGTAAAAAGGGTGGGTAGGACCCTGTAGGTAGGATGTGGGGGTCAAGCACAAAGCCTTAGAGCCCTGAGACAAACTGCTGAACTTGTGAGTTCTTCAATGCGTGGGCCTTGACGGCTAGAATAGGTTTCCTCTCATGGGTTCTGTCCAAAAAGAAATTAACACGGTTTTAATGCGGTTTCGATGATGTAGAAGAAGTGAAAGTGAGAACACGGTCGCGGGGCTGCATTGTTAAAACAGCATAAGGAACTATGTTCAAACTTGTAGTGAAACGTAGGACCCACGACCTTGATTGTTTGACACTTCTGTCCCAAAGCTAACACCACTGACCGATAAGAAAGAGCTTAAGAACCCTCATGCCTCATTCATCGCGAAACTGGCGTATGTGTCGTAGGCCGATTTCACTGAAGTATGCATCTTGGAGGGCAGGGCGAAATTGCTCATGGTCAAAATTGTAGTCCTCAGAATCCAGCGATTCTGAGGACGAGGGATGATCTGAAGCTTCCCCAGGGTCATCGTTTGGAAAATACATCTCCGCGAGGTCCTGGTAGGTGGCATTGTTGGGCGGAAAAGGACCCGCAGCTAAAGGCGGATCGGGTATATCCTGAATCATTGTGCCCGGTGTTCCAGCAACTGACATCAACACTCGGTCGTCCGGCTGTCGACGCCAATGATTCGTGTTGCCACCTAAATAAGGAGGAGGTCGAATATTGAGCTCTTCATGTTCCTCCCTTCTCAGGGTCCAACTCATCACGATTTCCCCAGTTCGACAAACCAAATGCAGGCGTCCGATCTCAGCGAAATCCAGCAGGTAGGAAAGGGCGGCCGCGATCTCTCCTCGTCCAGAGCCAATCAACAGCCGGTTGAAAGTGGGGCTCGACTCCCCGTCATTCCGTAGAAACATCCCCACTCTCTGACATCGACAAAAAGAGCAATACCATCCTGTACAAACCATCCAAGCCCCAAACCCCACAGCCGCAAACCCGAATCCCTAAATCACAGACCCCAAGCCCGGATAATGAGCATAGACCCTCCCAAAAATCATGTTGGAACTCTAAACCCTAAATCGGCCCTAAACCCCAAACCCCAAACCCTGTAACCTCATTCTAGATCCCTTTAAGAAACCCTTATAGACGCCTTTACAAGAGCCCCAGACCCCTATATACATCCCTTTAAAGGCTCCTCATCCGAGGTTTGGGCATGGCAGCCCGTTCTCCGGGCGAAGGTTCGCACCCGAGCCACTCGGGCCGAAGGTGAAGTACTGGTAAGACCTTGGGGCTTTTCCCTAGGGATCTAAGGACTCATATATTAAGGCTTTTGGGCTCAAAGACCATACTATATAAGGCTTTTGGGCTATCTTGATCCCCAGGGTTTTAGTGTTTAGACCTTGTTGGGGCGTTAACCTTTAAAGGGATCTATAAGGTTCCTAAAAGGCTCCATAAGAAAGGAATCTAGAGGTTTAGGGTTTAGGGCTTGGGGCTTTAAGCGCTTCGGGTTTGAGGGCTTGGGGGGTTAAAGGGAACTCCAGAAAGTTGGAATATGGAATAATGGCAGGATCCCCTATAATTTACCTTAAAGGGGTTACGATAATGATATTCCAACTTTCTGGCTTCTACTGTAAGGGGCTGCTAGGAGGGGCCGTAGAGCTGCCTTTTAAGTACTGGTAACGCCCTTGGGCTCACTTATTACCCTAAGGATCGTAGTAGGCTTAGGGGCAGATGTAGGAACCTGACTAAGCAACCCTGGGCTAGGATGCATATAAGGAACCCTAGTACCCTAAGGCTCGTAATAGGCTTGGGGCTTTGTGGGCGAGGGTTTGGGCTTTGGGGGCTAAGGTTTAGGATCTCACTACGAGGGTCCAGGAGCATTGGGGTAGATAAGCTCCTTTAAGGGATCTACAAGGGCTCTATACAGGTTGAAGTACTGGTAAGACCTTGGGGCTTTAACCGGGTTCTACGGTTTAGGTCCTTTAGAGGGATCTATAGGGGATCCATAAGGGTTCCTTTAAGGGATCTCTAGGGTTTATGGGCTTGGGGGGCTTTAACCGGGTTCTACGTTTTAGGGATTAGGCTTAGGCTTCAGGTTGTATAGATGTAGGGTGTAGGCTACCGGGGCGTTAACCGTTAAAGGGATTCATAAATTTCCTTTAAAAGGATCTATAAGGGGCCCTCTAACGGAATCTAGAGGTTTTAGGGTTTAGGGTTTTGGGCTTTAACCGGGTTTGGGGTTTAGGGTTTACTGGTACGACCTTGGGGGCTTTAAATGGAACTATAATGCATCCTTGAGGGTTCCTTTAAGGAGTCTCTAGGGTCTAGGGTTTTAAGGTTTAGCGTTTAGGTTTGAGGGTGTATGGGCTTAGGGTTTAGGGTTTTGAGGTCTCGGGTTTAGGTTTAGGTTTGCGGGTGTAGAGGTCCAGGGTTTAGGCTTTAGGCTTTAACCCTAAAGCCCCAACTTTCGCTCCTTCAAAGAGACCTGAAAGGGTTCTATAAGGATTCTATACGGGGGTTTTAAGGTTACTCAAAAGATCATGGAACTGAGTAACTATGTACGGTTATTTGGGGTATCTATGCTTATAACCAATTAATTACTTATAGCCCCAATTATAAGACATGTATAACCAGACTTACTACGGCTGATGATAAATGCTGCATTACCTTAAGGACCCTACACTGTGGAAATTATGGTATATTCCCCTGTAATTGGTAATGCACGATTTATATCATCAACCGTATGTCCCATGATCCTCCAAGTAAGACCTAGACCCTGAACCTTAGACCTCACCATCAGGACCGCAGAGTTGCGCAGCTCAACAGGGCTTTGGTTTGCTGCGCAGATCTAGAACGGGTTCTGTTCTTGGTATGAACAAGATCAGGATCAAGAATCTAGGGCTCTAGGGAGGGTTCGGTTTTAATGCACTGTCACGCCTCAGGGTAGGAGCGCGATGACCGCAGCACGTCTCGAAGATCCGCGATGGCGCATTGTCTTCCAGAGTGACGCCTCGGAAATGGCCTAAACGTCTTCGATCACCTCCCATGAGATGCGCGTGGACAGTTCGAAGAGTCCCATCGCACCCTTCAGTTGATTGGACGGGAAGGGTTTAGGGTTTAGTGCTTTAGGGGTTTAGGGGTTAGTGCTTTAGGGCTTATGGGGGTTTAGGGTTTAGGGTGGTAACATCAAGGCCGCAAGAATGCTGTTGCATCGGCCGGAGCTCTCGTCGGCTCGTTGACTGTACTTGGAGGGGCAGGGGATTTAGTAAGTAGGCTATAGGTAGGGTTATATGTGGGGTAACTCCATCTAGGGTACATATAACTCTACTTATAACCTACTTACTGAGTCCCCTGCCCCTCCCAGTAGCGGCGCCTTGGTGCCGAAGCACGAAACAACGTCACAGCTGCCGATGTAGAGCTGCTACTTTGCCCGGTACTGTTTTTGGGGTGTAGGGTCTAGGGTTCAGGGTCTAGTCCACTTGATCATGGGACTCAGTAAGTCTGGTTATACAGTTCGGGTTATAAGTACTTACAAGTACAGTCACGCTTAGCAATCAAATAAACCTACGAGCAGTTACGAAGTCACCCTAAACCCTAAACCCTAAACCCCTAAACCGAGCCTCTGCAAAAGCAGCAGTAGCCTCGCTTAAGAAGTTGTGGGTCTTTATTGAATTCTATTTTGGCGTTCTGAGACACGGGTTTCTTGTTTGGGAGTCTAGGATTAGGGGACCCTTGTGGACATAGACCCTCTCAATAAGGCGCCTTTTAAGAGAGCCAGAAGTAGGGTTCAGAAGGGGTACCTTTTAAGGGGTCTCCCTAATAATACTACCTATTGTTCAGGTTGCTACAATACATTATGGATCCCTGAATTCGGGGAGAAGACCGGGGCGCTGGCAACCTCCCTTTGTTCCGCTTCCAGCGATCAGCACCTGGCGAAAGATTGAGGGCTTAGGATTAGGATTTCTAGGATTTAGGGCTTAATTAGGGTTTTAGGGTTCAAGATTTCTGGTTTGTGCCATTAGTGTCCAGGGTTCTGTATGATGAGGCTAGCTTATGCACGGCTCTATAGGCCTGGGATTCGGTCGTGGGTTTGGGCCTTTGAATTGGGGTGTTCGGGCATGGGCACCTATTCTCGGGTTTCGGATTTAGGCAAGGTTGAGGTGACGTGTGTGCTTGGCATGGCGCTCGCGGAATGCTGCATGCAGGCGATATTGTGCCCCACACGAGCGTTTGCCCAAGACAAGGTTCAACAAGACCTCGGCGCTAAACACTTAGCGCTATAAAGTTTGCAACACGAAATCCCCAAAATAGTGCAACACCCTGACCAAAAAGGCCAGGACCCTAATTCAGCTAACTACCCCTTTACAGAACCAGACAGTCGTCTGGTCGGTAAAGCTGTCTTCATCTGCGTTTCTATGCGTGCGGGGAGGAAATGAACACTATCAGAAGGATCCTTGGTGCTATGTTGCAGTATGTTTCGGATGCCGAATTACGACGACTGTTAACCTCATTTCGTCGAATCTTCCACAGCTGGGTGGTGCACAGTGTCGGCACATTGCTTGTCTGATGCTGGTTTGGTTTTGATCTTTAACCGAACCGCATCCCTAAAAACGAAGATATAACCAAAGGACCCCAAACACGGAAGCGCCTGCTACAGAATTCCCAGGCCTTGTCAAATACTATAGGGGCCTGAATGATCGAATAGGGTTTTGGAGAACATGGTACGACAATTATAATAAGGAACCCACAAAATAGTATTGGCAATTACTGAGGCCCCTATTCTCTTGTATCCTTGTAGCAGTCCATACATATAGAACCCTTTAAGGATCCCTTTACAGGGACCCCTATATAACCCAAACATCTCCGAACTCCCCGAAGTGTCATCTGACGGTGCCGCCTTTGCCAATGACTGCCTTGAGCTCGTCACCGGCAGCCTCGCTCACAGGCCAAATGCTTTAGGCTAAAGCTGGCTTTGCCCTAAGGCTCCCAAAAGGGTCATGGGCTTCCCGCAAAGGGTTTGGGCCGTTTGGGCTTTCGGGGCTAAGGTTTGGGATCTCACGGCGAGGTGGTTTATCGTGGAATGTTAGGTGGTGAAGCATGAAGGGATGGCGATGGTGATCATAGTAAATGATAACCTAGACCTAAGAGTAACCTGGGAATAAAAAGGGTGCCCTTTTTGCTTTGAAGGGGCTTATAGGCTAACCTGAACCCTACCAAAAAGGGAATAAGGGCTTACTCAGTTCCCAGTAACGGGAACCCCAAACCCTAAACCCTAAATTCGCAATCTTGGGTCTACTTCAAGAGCCTGGGCAGGGTCTGAAACGATCTATATCCGGGGTCATCTTGAGGGCGCTCCATCTCTACATGTATGTACATATATATATATATATATATATATATATATGCATATATATATATATATACTTATGCTATCAAGCTGTCCAACTGTTGCACAATAGGGGCAGTTCCCAAAACATAGGTGTACGTAAGAAGTCAGTCTCCAAGTAGTTGTATATCCTAAGCCTTAAACCCCTCAACCCCAAACCCCTAAGCCCCCAAACCCCTAAACCCCTAGACACTTAACGCTAGGCCCAACACTTCTCAAGCTTTCGCGTTCAGTGCCGCCCTCTGTCCATATGTCCGGCTGCACCATGGTCTGCAACTGTCTGAATAAAGGCGAAGGCTGCATGTACCCATATAGACTATATTTCAGACTTAAAGGAGTTCCTACGTGGGCATTTTAAGGCCTAAGTGTATACCATACAAGTACCTGAACCCCCTAGATATCCCTATAACCCTTTGAAGTGCTCTTATTGTAAGCCGTTTAGGGTTAGGAAGCAGGGAACCTAGAATCGAACCGAACAGCCGCAACTATACCAGTGGCCTTGACCTCGCATTGTCGGATGTATATTATTTGTATGGTGCTTCACGGTCGTTACTACAGTTGATGATATAAATCCTGCACTACCTTGAGGACTATGGGAACTATGGCCTAAAACCCTAAACACATCCTTGCCCCCTAAACCCTAACCTCTTAAACCCTCCGTAAACTCTAAACCCTAGACCCTACTTGGAAGGGGCAGGGGACTTAGTAAGTAGGTTCTAAGTAGGGTTATAAGTACACTAAATGGACCTATCCTAATTCTAACCCTACTTATAACCTACTTACTAAGTCCCCTGCCCTTCCAGGTAAACTCTAAATCCTTGTTCCTGAACCGTACAGAAAGCCAGGAAGGACCTCCAGAAGGTTCCGCCGAAACTCTGCCTGTCAGAACTATCAAATCGGGGGACTGTAAGGGTCTAGAAGTTTGGGGTTTAGGGCTTAGGGTTTAGGCTGTAGAAGTTTAAGGTTAGGGTTAAGGGCTTTAAGGTTTGGGAGGATCCATAGGGATGGTCTTTGGGGGCCTAATTTCAAACTGGCAGTATATATGAACCCTCTGGGTAAGGCTGTAGACGGTTGGGAGTTACAGTTTAGGGCTTTAAGATTTTAGGCGCTTAGGCCTACTTGTCGGGTGTCATGGGGAACTAAAAGTTAACCTTTTTGGTTATATAGGGATATTGGGGCTATGTGGGGCTATACTTCCCAATAATGGTTAAAGGTTGCCTACTCTACAGTAGAAGCCAAAAGTTGGAAACCCAATAGCCTCAATCCTTAAGAGTAATGTATAGGGGATCCCAGCACGAATTGTGCTTAAACCGGTTTCCAACTTTTTGGGGTTTGCTATACTACTAGGATACCCAATAACCTAAGAATAAAAAGGCCTCTCTTTTTGGTATTGTTATAAGGAACCTAGGACTACAAAAAGGGAATAAGGGTACTACTGGGCATCCTAGACTACTAGGTAGGGGCTTTAGGATGGAGAAGAAGCTTAGGGTTCGGAGGTTTCGGGATTAGGGCTTACCTTAAGGCTCCTGGACCCTTGTAGTGAGATCCTGGACCCTAGCCCCCAAAGCCGAAACCCTCCCCCAGAGAGCCCAAGACCCTCTTTGGAGCCTTAGGGTAGGCTTTGAAGGATTGGGGGATACGGTCATCTTGGCTTGAGCCTTTCGGGCTTTAGGGGTGGTGGGGCCCAGGGGTCCGGGATTTCAGGTTTAGGGTTTAGGGTTTAGGTTTTAGGCATGAATGTTGAGTTGAGGGTTAGGCTTCAGGGTTCAGAAGTTTAGGGTCAAAGCCTTAAAGTTGAGAAGTTGAGTTGAGGGTTAGGCTTTAGGGTTTAGGGTTTTAGAGTTATAGGGTTTAAAGTTCAAGGTCTACGATTCCTGATTCTGGTTTCCTTATACAAGCCCTTGAAACGGTAGGCCGCTGTGGCGTTAAGGCAGGACTTGTCTAAAGCTTTAGTGGCCGACCCTGAACCCTAAACCCTGCTTCGGACTCATAAGCTGCGATGTGGAGATTTCTTGGACAGTCTCCCTGTCTTTCAGGTTGAAAGGCCCTATACCCTAAACTCTTTCCCAAAGGGTCCTATGTACTGTCATGGGGGATACTTCCCCAAATCTTAATAGTAATTCCTAATATAGAAGCCCTACATTCTACTATATAGGTACTTTGGACCCTGGGGGTTTGAGGTCGTGGGATCTTAGAGCTGAGGTTCAGGTCTTGGGACCTTGGCCATACTCTTGATGGACAACATCCTGCATTACCCACTATAAGGAAGATACCGTAGTTCCCATAGTTTAGAGTCCGTAGGGTCATGCAGGATTTTGTCCATCAGCGGGGGTTTCTTGTTCGCAAGGCTTACAGTTTCGGGGGATTTCCGGCTTCGGGTTTCAGGTCCCAGCGGCTTAGGGGTTGTAGGGCTTGGAGCCCGAGGGGTCTTCTTGCGCAGAGTGATATGCCCAGAGACCGCAAAAGCCCCCCTGAATTAAAGAATAGACCATATACCTTAAATCATCCTACTATAATTTAAGGTATATGCTTCGGTGAATTAAAGGGTTTTGGAGTCCTGGGTTACGGGGCTTAAGCCTTAAGCTTAGGTTCACTTTGTCACGAGAGAAGGCGAAGCTTCCATCACGCCATAAGTTGCAAGCGTCTTGAAGCATGCGCAAAGGGGCGGCTGATGTGCCGTCAGAGCTGAAGGCGCTCGGCCCTGCTCGGAACATTGTTTTTGCTTTTTTTTTTTGTCCAAACCATGTTGTGCTCGCGTGTGCCGCGCCAGTTCCAGCAGAAGGCACGACCAACTGCCACTCATGCAGAGAACGTGTGTCACCTGGCAGTGCCGGGGGGAGTGCATGCACGGGTCCTCGCACGCAGATTACCTTCACCCCCATCGGAGCCATTCCGACATCTGTCTACGGTTGCACGCTCAATCACGCTAACATGATGCCTGGTGGGCCGCCGTGCTGACAAGCATTGCGTCTTGACTACGACATAATTATGCATAATGGCCCGATCGCAGTGTGGCCGGGAACGGCATACATGAACCTAAATGGCCCTTAACTCTGAACCAAGTGGCCTGAAGGATCCCATTAATCTCATTGTAATGAAATTTTTTGGAAGCTTTTCATCTATCTTCCTGTAATGTAGCAGTCGCCACCCACCCTGAGGAACCCCCCAAACCAATGCTGGCCCAAAAGTCGTTTGGCGATCTGGTAGGGTTTGGTGGGCATCCCAACCCCCTGAACCCTAAACCCCTAAACCCTAAACCATTAGCCCCCAAAACCCTAAACCCAAGCCCCTAAACTTTTAAACCCCTAAACTCTAAACCTTAACTTAAGCCCCTAAACCCTAAGACCCTAAACACCTAAACCCCTAAACTTAAACCCTAAGCCCCTAAACCCTAAACCCCTAAGCCCCTAAACCCTAAGCCCCCTGAGAAAGCTGTAAGCTGCCGGCCATGTGGGGCAGGGCATTTTCAATCTTCCTTGCTCCCAGGCCGGTGGGGGAGTTTACTGTTGTTCACGTCTCTAAGGGTTCCGTTTAAGGGATCTTGTAAGGGTTCCTTTACTAGGATACCCAGTAACCTAAGAATAAAAAGGCCTCTCTTTTTGGTATTGGGTAACTTTATAAGGAACCTAGGACTACAAAAAGGGAATAAGGGTACTACTGGGCATCCTAGTGTTGTTCACGTCTCTATAAGGGTTCCGTTTAAGGGATCTTGTAAGGTTCCTTTAAGGAAGCCGTTACAAGGCTTTAAGGTTTAGGGACTTTCCAGTTGTTCACGTCTCTATAAGGAAGTTTCCGAGAATTAGGGCTTCCTTTTAAAGGGATCCTTTATGGATTTCTTCCAGGGGTCTACAAGGGTTCTGTTTAGGGTTCAGGGTGTTGGGTTATAAGGAAGCAGGTTCAAAATGATATGGGAGTTTAAAGTTGGTGCTATAAAGGTTCCTCCGAAGGTACCATCAGGGTTCCGTTACAGGGCTCCATACGGGTTTGGAGTTTCTGATCTTCGGTCCTTCATCAGAGTGGCCCTGTAGGACACCGAATCGGTGAGTCAGTGAAGCGTTCTGCGGCACTTGGGCAGCCGGCACCGGCCCTTCGATGAAGCCACGATCAAGCTGCTTGAGCGACTTAGTAAGTAGGTTATAACTCTCTTCTTCAACAACCGGGCCCCAAAAAGTTCAAACTTTCTCAGATAGAGCTAATGTATGAAGCCAAAAAGTTTAGAGTTCCCCCGTTCACTAAGCAAGATAAGTACCCTAAACGGAGTTTCCCCAAATTATACTCCTACCTATAACCTTACTTACTAAGTCCCCTGCCCCTCCAAGCACAGGACCCTGGCCGGGCCTTGCGCAAACAGCGCAGGCAGTGAGTTTAGGGTTTAGGGGAGTTGCGCCACAAGTCCCATATAGAGCCTAAGCCTAAACCCTAAACCCTAAACCCTAAACCCTAAACCATGGAGGCTCCGGGATAGCGACCCGAGGGTGCAGGCTTACGGTCATCAGCTAAACGCTGCAGAAGGCAAAATTTGCTGAGGATTTTGGGTTTTGGGTTTGGGATGTATTGAACGTTGCAGACAGCCAAAATTTGCTTAGGATTTTGGGGTTTAGGCTTGTGGAAACCAGCGACAACAAGGCGTGGTGACAGTTGCGGCTGCAACGCGAACTCCGCAATTCCAAAGCCACGCTTGCCATCCGATCTCCAAGCGAGAAACCCTCAAGAGCTCTCGGCTACTAGGTTCCCCAGTAGACCCTCAGCAGGGAAGGTACCCTTTCCCATGTTATTTTCATAAGGGAACCCCAAAATTAAAAAGGGCACAAGGTAACTGCTGGGAGCCCCGAAACCCAAAAACCGAAGATCCAATCACCCTGAAACCTCAAATCCTGAACCCAGTGACTGCAAAACCCTACATCAAGAAGAACTCCGCACCTTACAAGACCCTAAACACTGACTCCATCTGAATCCTGAACCCTAAATCCTTAAACGGACCCTTCGTCAAGAGAGTCGAAACTGAGGTATATGACCACAACACCCTCCTTCTAAGGGTTTAGGGTTGAGGGTGAATGTCGATACATGCTTGCAGAGCCACAGACTATCCCGAAACCCGAATATGAACCCGAGATCCTGAATCCCTAAACTAAATCCCTAGCCCGAAACCTTAAACCCCTAGACCCTAGACCCTCAATCCTCAACCTTAACTGAGGTGCTGAGTACCCTGGCCCCCAAAAAGGCTACCCTGTTGAGGTATAGTAGGGTTATATGAGCCCCAAAAGTTTAAAGGTTACCGACTCAACCCGTAGGCTAAACATAAGTAAGGACCAAAACCCTAGACCCTACATCCGCAACCTTAAACCCACCCTTTATAGAACCCTTATAGATCCCTTTAAAGGAGACCTTATAGAATCCTTTCAAGGAACCCTTGTAGATCCTCTTAAAGCAACCCTTGAAGAATCCTTTAAAGTGAGAACAAGCGTCTTGAAGATCCGCAGCTGCTCGAGCTCGGTGGTGTTGTGCACCTGCAAACATGTACTGCATGGTTTAGGGTTTAGGGTTCAGGGCTTACGGTTTAGGGTTCAGGGTTTCTGGTTTAGGGTTTAGGGTTTAGGGTTCAGGGCTTACGGTTTAGGGTTTAGGGTTCAGGGCTTCGGCTTGTTTTTTAACTTGGTACACTTCTCGATTAGGGCTTCGGGTTTAGGGTCCTTCATAGTTAGAACAAGGATCCTGTAAAGGAGTCTATAAGGGTTCCTTTACAGGGGTGTATAAGCATGTATAATGTAGGGTCGTTATAGTTCGAACATGCTTACGGGACGCTATGAAGCCTTAGTTGTTAGAACAGAGGTTGAGGGTTTAGGTTGTTTTCAATGGTTTTGCAGAAGGTCTTTTGAGGGTTCCGATAATGGTTAAGGGTTTAAGTTAAGGGCCATAATATTTGGAACAGGATTCGTCTTAATTAAAGAGGTCTGTAACGCTTTTAGGGTTGAGTAGCCGAATAGAGGAGCCTTATAACGATTAGTACAGGGCTTGGGGAATGTTATACTGTTGATATGCGGGTGTTGGTGCCAAACCTGCTTGAACAATTGCGTTCAATATTTCGGACTCGGTTTAGGATTCGGAATGGGGTTGAAGGTTTAGGTTTCCGATTTAGGGTTTGGGTTTTCAGTCCCGTGGGTTCAGGGTCTAGGGCAGGCAACGCACTCACAGCTAGTAGACCTCAGTCTCTGAAAGCCCAGACAGCCAGCTGCGAGGGCTTCAAAGTTCAATCCTTCCAAGGCGTGGAAACCCCTTGAATACTGCTAAACCTACACACAAAAAATCCCAAACCCCAAAGACCAAGCCGCACTACAAAGCCTAAACTTATCCTACCCTGGGGATCAAAATAGCCCAAAAGCCTTAAAATAGTATGGTCTTTGGGCCCAAAAGCCCTAATATATGGGTGGTTGTCAAAGTTATGGTCCCTCTTTGGATACCCTAAGTAATGGGTGCCGTATTATGATAAGGACCATAAAAAAAAGGACCCTAATTTTGACAACCACCCATATGAGTCCTTGGAGCCCTAGAGCCAGACATTCGAGAACCCCGAATCCCAAACCCCCTAAACCCCGAAACCGTCTAAACCCTCAGATGGCAGGGCACCATGCTTTGTGCATCCACGGTCTGCTCACAGTGCTCCTTAGAAAGGCAGGGTTTGAGGTTTTAGGGCTTTAGGGCCTTAGAGTCCAGACTGCCAAACCCTGGGGATCAAAATAGCCCCAAAAGCCTCATGTAGTACGGTCCTTGCGCCCGAAAGCCTTCATATATGAGTCCTTAAATCCCTAATCCCTATAGATCCCTTTAAAGGACCCCTTTATAGATCCCTTTAAAGGAACCCTATATGAGTCTAAGCCAGATCCCTACAAAAACTGGCTCTTGCACTTCAGCTTCACGCTTTGCTCAGGGGTCGGCTACGTGGGGCATTTGCAGCAGCGCTCCGAGGGGCTTTTGGGACTTAGTAAGGGTTCTTAAAGGGCTCCTTAAAGGGATCTCTAGGGTTCCTTTAAAGGGATCTATGGGGTTTAGGGTTTAGGGTCTACTTGGAGGGGCAGGGGACTTAGTAAGTAGGCTATGAGTAGGGTTATTATTGGGGTAACTCCATTTAGGGTACTTACAACTCTACCTATAACTTAGAAGCTGCCCCCACCCTGTAATAGTGACTATAAGGATACATTAGGGCCCTATTATATCCCAATTATACCACTCTTACAGGGTGGGGGGCCCTTCTAACTTATAACCTACTTACTAAGTCCCCTGCCCCTCCAAGCAGTACTCCTGCCTGGCGCCCAGCATCCTAAGGTTCCACCGAGGCTTAGGAGGGTGACACCTGCTGCCATTCTTGGAGGATCCTGGGACTTAGCAAGTACGGTTCCTAAGAGGGTTCCTTAGCAAGGATCACTAAGAGTTCTATAGTGGGTCTGGGACTTCGTAAGTATGGTCTGGGACTTCGTAAGTATGGTTATACGTACCCAAGTCCCATGATCCTCCAAGTATAGCTGCCGAGGAGGCCGGGCAAGCAGCCTCATAAGGTCTGCCGGGTATCTGACCCTAAACCCTAAACCCCCAAACCCCTAACCTCCTAAACCCTAAAAATCCTAAACCCTAAACCCCTAAACTTTAAACCCCTATGGCTAAACCCTAAACCCTAGAAATCCCTTAAAGCCCTAAACTTTAAACCCCTATCTCTAGACCCCAAACCCTAGAAATCCCCTAAAGGAGCCATTAAGGATCCCTTATAGATCCTTTCAAAAGGGTCCCCAAAAAAGCACATAAGCAAAACATCGGATAGGGATATATCCCATACACACCTCCTTATACTCAAGCCCAATAAGGTAGGGATATCCCCATAAAATGCTTATGCTTATGTGCTTTTTGGGGTCCCTATTATAGATCCCTTCAAAGGAGCCCCCTGCTCGACCGAAGCAACCATGGCCGCGGCCAAGGACGCAGTTCGGTCCTACCTCTAGGGCTCTAAGGACTCATATATGTACTATAAGGGTTCCTTCAAGGGCTACTATAAGGGATGGTTATAAGTACCTTAATTGGGTCATAAGTAATTATAAGGCACCTTAACCTACCAAAACCTAATATGAAGCCCTATAGAATTTAAGCTATATTCCTTAATTAAGGGGTCTTGGGCTCTCTGGGAACCTACCAAAACCCACTTTTGTGTAGGGTCCCTATAAATCCCATATTAGGGTTTACCCTAAGGCTCCTAAGAGGGTCATGGGATGTCTGGGGGAGGGTTTGGGCTTTGGGGGCTAAGGTTTGGGATCTACTACGAGGGTCCAGAAGCATCAGGGTATAATAAGAACCTACAAAAAAATAGGGTTTGGTAGGTTAAGGTAGGGCTCTACATCTGGGAGTTTCCGAATTTAGGGGTACCTTATTTTGGGGTCCTTATAATAAGGATCCTACGATTTAGGGAACTATATTAGGGTCCGCTATTTTCGGAAACTCCCACATATGATGAATCCCTGGGATTCTAAGGGCTCACCTAGGGTTCCTTTAAAGGGATCTATACGGTTTGGGGGGCTTCTTAGGACTCACATAGGGTACCTTTAAAGGGACCTAAACAGGTCCTTTAAGGGGATCTATAGGGTTTAGTTTAAGGCTCTAAGGACTCATACATGAAGGCTTCTGGGCCCAAAGACCATACTGTGAAAGGCTATGGATGATTTTGATGCCCTTTGTACTTGGGGGTAGTTATCAGTAAGCCTTAAGCCTTATAAGGTTCCTTTAAGGGCTCTGTGCGGATTCCACAAGGTCTCCGCTTGGAGGTTTATGGGGAGTTATAAGTAGAGCATTTCAGTAGGCCTATCTCAGGCGACATTAGAGGACTAAGCCGCAGCCCATGTCTCACATTGCTGTATATTTGGGCCCTGAATCACCGGAAAGCCTCTAGTACAAGTCTACGAAGTCTTCATCGACCCAATAAACTCTTATCTAAAGCCCTGGTAGCATCCTATCAAACGTCGGAAAGGCCTGAACCCTAAGCCCTTATCAGCTCCTGGGCAAGACCTGAACCCCTAAACCTATGAAAGCTTCCGAAGCCAAAAAACTAGGTTGGCCCTTTAAAACCTTTCAAAAATATTCGTAAATAGGGTCCTACTAAGGCCAATAAGGGAAAACATAAAATGTCTCAAAGGCCTATATACAGAGAAAAACCTCATCAGTTCTTGCCGCAGAGCCGTGTTTTGGCCCGGCAGCTTAGGCTTCGCAGGTGTTCCTCGGACAAGGCCATGTCAGGACTACACAGATAGATAGATAGATAGATGGAGGGATGGATGGTTAGAGACGGATACATAGATAGGTAGACAGGTAGATAGACAGGAATATGGGCAGCACATAGACGGATAGGCAAATATACGTAGATTGTGTCGGGATTAGGGCCGCTGCATGAGATCAATGACGACTTATCTGGATGAAGGCCCCCGCACTACGAAGCTGCGGGAATGGTTTGCTTGGCAGGAGGTCTTCCAAACCCGTAAACCGTAAACAACCAGGGCTTAGGGTTTGTTTAGCGGACACACTAAGCCAAACCCTTCTTGGGCAGTTGCCGGCAGGGCAGTGGGCTCCAGGCTTTAGGGTTTTGGGTGGTTTCAGGACAGTTGGGTTTTCGGGTTCGGTGTCGCAGGATGTGGGAGTTCGGGTTTTTTTCGGCATGAGGACCCACTTTTTGAATCACACCCTACCCCTTTTTAAGGATACCTAGTTCTATGGCTAGGATCTGCTGCATAGAAAACTAGATACCCTAAAATGGGGGGTAGCGTATGAGCCTACCGGCTGTGCCCTCTACAATATATAACCTCCATCAGTCACACACAACTACACAACCCGGCATCGTCATCCGAAGCCTCAAAGCTAGCTGTGAATTGTAGCGCTTACATCCCAGTCAGAACCAATGAGATCAACAGCCAACAGCTTTAAAGAATAACCTTACCACTAAATTACCTGCTTTCTCTTGCAACATGTACATATAAACATAACTATTATGTGTATATATATATATATATGTGTGCATATATATATATATATATATGTATATATATATATATACATATATATATACATATATATATATATATATATATATATATATATATATATATATATATATGTAGACACGGTGCTTCATTTACATGTCGATACCGATACCCCTTTGACATGCTAAAAGATCCCTGCTGGCTGGCATGCAGAAAATTGTAGCTACAGGTAGATTGTGATGCAGAATACAGATACGCACACATTTGGTGTTCAACTATAGCATGTATGAGTGTGTGCGCATATATATATATATATGTATAAAATAAATAAATATATATATATATATACACGTCTAAACTATGCAATATACACTGTGCTACAGGTGGTACATTCGCCAACGACTAAGCCAACTGTGGAACGACCTGAGATGGCGCGTGTTTTTGAATGGTAGAAAGCTCGGCGCCAAGCTTTCCATTCTTCCCAGCAGCGCGCCGCAATGACGACCGTTGCAAAATGCCAAACAAACGTGGCACCTTCGGTCGCCTGCTTCGTCCAACCGATTTCTGCATCGGCTCTTCTGCATCAGGGACCGTTTCGAAGAAGCGAAGCCCTCCCTCCTTAAGGACGAAATGAACCCTAAAAGGGTTTAAGGTTCATATACCATATAGGGATTCATAGTATATGGGTATAGGGCCCCTACTTTTAAGGGTCATTTCGTCCTTAAGGTGATGGCACATGCACACTGCACACTCATTCGCATAAAGATTCCATGCGGGGATTTTGGAGCAAGCAACGCCTGAAAGGCTCACATTTGCACTTTTTGGTGTGACATAATTTAGCGCTATCACCCGACACCGACTCAAAGCGGAATTTTTGCGTGTAGCTCCTGCAAATGGCAGTGGACGGCCCTTTGGGTCATTGCTGGAGGGAAAGCTAGATTCAAAATGTTCGCGTCATGGTACACGGGTCAATGTTTATAAACTGCATCAGAAACCCAAAACACCGAAAATGCCTTGATGTACAGTGCTAGGTGGGAAGTGGAAGTAATCATACCCCCTTTCAACACTTGCCAATGTACTCTTCAATATCCCTAAACCCTAACCTTAAACCCTCGGCCCTAAACCGTAAAAACACTTCACCCTGAGGCTTTATGCTTACGGCTTAAAGGTGCTCCTCTGAGGGTACGTTAACAGCAACGTTCCATATGACAGCTGGACTAAACCCTACTTAAAGGATGATGGGACTTAGTGATTATGGATATAATGAGGGTATCTATACATGATCCTCTAAGTAAACCCAAATCCCCATTGTAGAACCCGTATAGATGCTCAGGGAACCCTTACAAAATCCCAGCAGATCTCCTGCGGGAGCCATACTTGGAGGATCATGGGACTTAGTAAGTATGCTTTAGGGTTCCTGTTTAGGGTGCTCTACGGTTCTATAATGGGGTTCCTTAAAGGGATCTAGAAGGGTCTACAATGGGAGGACTATGGGACTTAGTAAGTATGGTTATAAGTACATTAATTGGGGGTTTAAGTAACTGTGAGTGAGTATAGTTGCCTTAACAATTACCCTAGTTACTAAGTCCCATGACCTTTTAATTAAGTAAAGGAAGCCTTAAACCCCAGAAGCTAACAGACTCAACCAAGGCTCCGTGGAAGCAGTTGACGACGTATCGCGAGAAGGGAATCATCTCCGGCTCCTTTTGAAACCAGAGGGACCCTCAGGGTTTAGGGTTTAGGGTAGGGGAGGGGGATAGGGGACTATACTTCCTTCAATGGGCCTAATTAAGTCCTTATTATGGGCATTACGGCCCAACTACGAATTTCACCCAAGGACTCAGATCGGAAGGCTTTTGGGCCCAAAGACCATGCCATGTGGGAGTTTCCGAAAATTCGGGCTCCCTTATTTCGGGGGTCCTTATAATAAGGATCCTACTATATAGGGTACTAGAGTCCAGTATTTTCGGAAACTCCCATGTAAGCCTCTTGGGCTATGTTGAAGCCAAGCGTCTTTGAGGGGTGCTGCACCCTCAGGCTCCATGTACCCATGTAGTATGTACTTAGGCCTTAAATGGGTGCCTATGTAGTTACTTTAGGGTCAATGTGTATACCATATGGGTACATGGAGCCTTGGGGAAACTACAATTGGGTCCTTGATAAGTAGAATACGGCTTCTTTAAGGAGTTCTTCAAAAGAGATCCTGTAACCAAGCCCTAAGCCCTGAACCCTAAAAAAGGAGGGCTCTTAGGGTTTCTTAGAGGGCTCCTTTAAAGAGGTGATTTACGAGCTCCTTTCAAGGGTCCTGCAATGCAAGGATCCCATTAAAGGGTGCTATGTATGGTCAGGCGTCTGGCGTTCCCAGGTCCCCCCCCCCCCCCAATGGTATGGTCTGACAGGGGTGGGCGGGGGGGGCCCGGCGTGTGCGGAAAGGGGTTGGGGCCGTTGAAGCTGCCACTGGATGGTGGGGTGGTGCTGGCGGCCAGGGCTCACGCGCAAGCCCTTCGCAAGCAAGCCGTAAACCCTATGACGCAGCACGTGCCCCGGTTATGAGCAACCTTAACTTGTACTTAAAACGCTACACCCAACCCTAAACGCCACCTAATTGCAGGCTCTAAGCCTAAAGCAGAGCATACACCGCAAATCCTCCCTAAGCCCTTGTCGACTCGAAGCCTTTTATACCTTGTAGCCGTAAACCCTTCCTTAAAACTCAAAAGCTTAAGCTAAACCCTAAACCCCAAGACCCCACAACCACCCGCAGGGGGAAGAGGAACCCCCCACACCCCACACCACAGGGGAGGGGGGGGCCCCACCCTATATCCGGACCGTTGACCTTTGGGGGGGAGGGGGGGGGGCTGCGGAGCGCGTGACCATGTATTTGTCTGGGCCTCCTTCTATCAACTGATAAAGCGCCCTTGAACGAGCTTTTCTCCCTAATGAAGGAATGAAGGCCCCTTGGCAAGGTGAAGAGTAGGTTTCGTGTGCATAACCCTAAGGGTCCAAAAGACACAATAATTAGGTCCTTAGCTTTCGGATAGTCGTTGTGTAGGTTATCATTTGGGACAGTATATGATTGCTGGGCACTCGGACCCTTAGGGGTACCCTACTGCTCCTGGAACCCTGTAGTGAGATCCTAAACCTTAGCCCCCGAAGCCCAAACCCTCGCGCACAAAGCCCCTGAGCCTACCAGGAGCCTTAGGGTAAGAGTCTAGACCCAAGAGTTACCTAGGAAGAAAAAGGGTGCCCTTTTTGGTTTAAAGGTGCTTATAAGGGAACCTGAACCCTAAAAAAAGGGAATAAGGGCCTACTCTAGGTCCTAGGACTTCTTTAAGCGGTTTCTCTAAGGGTGCTATGGAGCTTCCAGAACCTACTTGGAGGGGCAGGGGACTTAGTAAGGGTTAGTGAAGAGCTCCTTATAGGGATCTCTAGGGTTCCTTAAATGGGATCTATGGGGTTTAGGGTTTAGGGTCTACTTGGAGGGGCAGGGGACTTAGGAAGTAGGTTATAAGTAGGGTTATAATTGGGGGGGGTAACTCCATTTAGGGTACTTAGACTCTACTTATAACCTACTTACTAAGTCCCCTACCCCTCCAAGTAGGGGCCCTGGAGTCTGAGGATAGGTGTTTATAGGGTTCAGGGTTTAGGGGTTAGGGCCAGGGCTTGAGGGTTTAGCACAGATTTGCCGCTAGGATACCCAGTAACCTAAGAATAAAAAGGCCTCTCTTTTTGGTATTGGGTAACTTTATAAGGAACCTAGGACTACAAAAAGGGAATAAGGGTACTACTGGGCATCCTAGTAGCACAGATTTGCGGTCTTTTGCCATTCTTGCAGAGGCCTAAGTAATGAATAATTGGAATCAGGCTTCTGGTACAAGGTTCTTTCAAGGTTGCCATACGGCGACGTCGAGGGTGACTATACATGCCATGTTAGAACCGTACGGGAAGCCATCCCAATCTCGATTAAGTCGCTGGGCTTCTGGGTAGGACCCTTTTAGAACACTTGAAACATAACCCATTAAAGGTACAGACGACTCCGAGCCTCCATGTGGAGCTGGTTCCCCACCATGCGCGCCCGTGCCTTGTCTTGCGGCCAGTACCTCCAAACGTCTCTGCCGGACATCTCGAGTTGAGATGCATATTCTGTTATGGCGAGTTTTTTGAAAGCATCAGAATGATGACAGCCTAACGTTTATACACACCTGAACAGATACCTCATGTCCACGACTATGGGTTACAAAGACCCTCTTTCAGACCATTCGATGATGAACTTCGATATCCTAGGTCCTAGACGGTCCGTGTACCCGAGCAAAAGGCTTTATGTCCGAAACATCGCATATACTCGGAAGGGGAGTACAGTATGGTACCTGAGACACGCATGTTTGCAGGGTTTAGGGTTTAGGGTACTGGACCCTCCGTGGCATGGGTGTCCAACCTACTCTGTACCTGAAACCGATACTTCGGGAATGTAGGGAGCTGTTCTGTATACAAAATTATAGAACATGTCTCGAAATTCTCGGAAGAACCTGCAGAGGACCCTTTAAAGGACACCCTCCCCAAAGCCTGAACCGTTCGATTTTGATGTGAAGGAACTCTTCCAGGACTCTTGAAAGGGAAGCCTGGAGTGACAAATCACGATTCACCGCTCCACCTAAACCCTAAACCCAAAACTCCAAAACTGCTCCATCCTGATCCTTACATTTTTCAGGCACTTACACAACTAGTACTATTGGGAACTTGAGACTCTTAATTGGAATAGGGTTCCTGTGCGGACCTATAAGGGTTACTGAAAGGGAGCTATATAATTATGCTGTAACTATAAAAAGGAGCTAGAAGGAAGCATATTGCTAATGATTCAGTACATGGCTGCACTCCAGGATCTCATGGACACTAAGGATCCATGGAATCAAAAGCTCCGGCTATTGAAGTAAGCCTAACCAGCCTACTCTCCTCCACACTAAACCTGGCAGCTCAAATGGCCCGGTGTCAACAGAACTGCTGCCTATGATGGGCCGCTGCGCAAACTAGGGAGAATGCATCAACGTTTCTACAGCTAAGGTGTTAATGAACCCCGAAGAATAGTGCTGGTCTGTGTTCAGGCTTGTAACTACATGATACAACAGCGCAAGTATACACCGACTGCGCAGGATGCTAACTTCCTTCGAGATCCCTCTAGTGATCCCTGAGAACGAAACCTGAAAGCGTAAGTTGCTCCCAGTAGCAAAACCTACGTATCTCAGAACCGTTCGCCCAAGGTCTGAGGGAGCGGCTCAATGCGAAACTCCTTCTCCAAGTCCCTTGGCGCAGCGACTCAGGGCTGCATTTGGAGCTGTCATAGTGGTGTACTCGTCGTATGGGTTGTTGCAGACTACTACTGTCCACACGATAGAGTACTCCGAAGACGAGGTTTCGAAACAACACTACACAACTTGTCATGAAGCACCCGCAAACTAACTATGGAACTCCTATACAAAACCCTATAGAAGTCGACATAAACCCTAAACACTAACCCTAAACCCAAAACTCCAAACCCTACACCCTGAACCCTAGTGCCTCTCTCCAGGGGCCCTAAACCCTGAACCCGAAACACCTAAACCCAAAACGGGAGTGTCCGACAATCAGGGGTACCGTATTGTTGTTGGTCCTTATAATAAGGATCCTTGTACTTAGGGAACTATAGTCGGGTCCCCTATTATCGGAAACCCCGAATCCCCAAATCACAAGTAAGATGCCAAGAGACGGATCCTCCATCATCCGCATCGCTGTCCAATGCCGGCGGACCTGATGGAAAAAAGGATCTACTTAAAGTCTCCATTGTAGTTCCGTTCTTGTGGTTTACCCCAGTATATATGTAGCATCCTACAAGGTATCCTAAATCCGGAACTACAATAGAGAGTATGGGTAGGGTGCTTGTGTCACCAGAAACCGACAAGGTTTAGGTTTGGGAGTTATATAGGGCTTAGGGATTTGGGGTTTAGGATCTACAGGGTACGTTACGATTCACGGCATATTCTTTATATTTAAAAAAGGGTGGAACTTAATGCAGTTCGTCTGCCACGGGGGCAGACCTCCACCTAAGGTCCGCTCTGCTTATGTGGTTTGACCTGGTTTGACGGTGTAGCGCAACATAGAAAGTAAACAAATCAAACACATGTCGGCCCTTTTCTGTGCGGTATATAACAAAACCCTAAACCCCAAGCCCTAGACCCAAAGCCATAAATCCAAGACTCTAGACCACACACCAAGTCGCAGCCTAAATCCCAAGTAAGACTCTAAACCCCAAGGCCTAAAACCGTAAGCTGCACCCAGAAGAGTAGCCAACCCCAAGGCTTCCTGTACCATTCAGTAAATACTTCAGACTTAGATCGATTCCCTCCAAACCCTCCCCCAGAAGGCCCCTGACACCCCTAGGAGCCTTAGGTTTCAGGGGGTCCTTATTAAAACTGATAGTACATTATACACCAAAATCCTGTTCTAACTAACTGAAGCCCCAATATTAATTGAAGCCCCTATATCAAGTAATCATATCCAGGCCACAGCAGAAGAAGCCCCGAACCAAACCCCTAGAGCCCCGCGACTACTAACTAAGGGTTTGGCGTCAGGACTTCTGGGGTTCAGGGTTTATGGTTTAAGGGCTTTAGCATACTACGACAAATGAGCTGAACTCGCCTCCCCCAAATCCTAAAACCGTAAAGCAAAGCCGTATAAAGCCGATAAACACGACAAACCCCATACTTCAGCGACACGCGCTACACCCCAAACTCCTAAACCTAAACCCTGGAGATCCCTTAAAGAGCCCTAAACTTCCTAAGCCTCAAACTCCTAAACCCTGCACCATAAACCCTAGAGATCCCTTAAAGAGCCCTAAACCCCAAGCTACTAAACCCTACTTGCAGGATCATGGGACTTAGTAAGTATATAAGTAATTGCCTTAATTGGGCGTATAAGTAATTATAAGTACAGCTACCTTAATAATGGCCTTAGTTACTAAGTCCCATGATCCTTTAAGTACAAGCCCAACATTTCCGCGCGCTTGCCAGCCAAGAAAAGGGCCTCATCCCAGGCGCCAGGAGCGAACCTCGAGCCGACTCTAGGGGGTTCCCAGAGGGGGTTTAGGGTTTAGGGATTTAGGGTTTAGGGGTTTAGGGATTTAGGGTTTAGGGGTTTAGGGGTTTAGGGGGTTTAGGGGTTTAGGGTTTAGGGTTTAGGGTTTAGGGGTTTAGGGTTTAGGGTTTAGGGGTTGCCAGAGGGTCCTACTGTTGATGATACAAATCCCTAGGGTTCCCTTAAAGGGATCTCTGGGGGGTACCTTTAAGGGCTTCCTTTAAGGGATTTATAGGGTTTAGGGCTTAGGGCCGGGTTGATGATATAAAACCTGCATTACCTTAAGGACCCTGAACTATGGGAATTATGGTATATTCCTTTTTATGGGTAATGCAGGATTTAGATCATCAACAGAAGCACTCCCTATTATTGGACTTCAGGGCCTTATTAGGTACCAAAAACCATACATCCTGCATTACCCATAACCCTAAGGCTCCTAATAGGCTTAGGGGCTTTGTGGGCGAGGGTTTGGGCTTTGGGGGCTAGGGTCCAGGAGCATTAGGGAATAAGGAATATATTGCAATTCCCATAGTTTAGGGTCCTTAAGGTAATATAAGGGATCCTTACGGGTTCCTTTAAGGGATGAATAGGTAAGGGGTTTAGGGGCCTTACGTGGAGGGGCATGGGACTTAGTAAGGGTTCTTAAAGGCCTCCTTTTAGGGATCTATGGGGTTTAGGGTTCGGGTCTACTTGGAAGGGCAGGGGACTTAGTAAGCAGGCTATAAGTTCTAAGTAGGGCGATAATTAGGGTAACTCCATTTAGGGTACTTATAACTCTACTTCTAACCTACTTACTAAGCCCCCTGCCCCTCCAAGTAAGGACTGGTCTCCTCATTAGTCTTGCACTTCCGAGCAAGGTCACGGATCCTCAGCCAGCCATCCTCGGTCTGCTGATGCCTCAGGTGGTAAGTCATGTCCTTGGAGACCTGGATCATCCACCCTGAGCACAGGACAGGATTCACTTTAAACGGATGTTCTAAAGGTGCATGGGCCCAATAGAGCCGCTAAACGATACTCTTAAGACTTAAGCACCCTTGCAACCATAATTATTATGTTCCTAGATATCCCACGGAGCTTTACGTATACATCACAACTGATTAAACGAATAGACTCTGAGAACATCTCGAGAGGGAAAATTGGCACAATCCCGGTGCCTAGCTGGTTCCCTGCACCTTAACCTTACACTCCTCAACCCAAAACCCTCTGTGACCTACCTGGTTCCTGTCTTGAGTGCCCGGCAGACTCGTCGCATTGGTGATGAGCATGGGCTCCTTGAAGTTGATATCCTTGCAGGGATTGAGGATTGTTGATTTAGGGTTTAGGGGTTTATGCTTTAGGCGTTTAGGAATTTAGGCGCTTGGGGGTTTAGGGGTTCAAGGGCTTGGGGGTGGCCCTGTACATGATTGCAATCTCAGGGAGCCGTCACTCTGCGAGAAGGGCTCAAGGCAGAAGCTCCCCTAAAACAAACCGCGAGCCCAAGGGGTCCTATGTACTGTTATGGGAGGTACTTCCCCAAATCATAATAGTACCCTATGCCTCCAGGGACCTTATTATGGGGTCCTTAAGGGGTCTAGGGCCCTAACTATGAGGTCCTTGGAGGGATAGGGGTAATTCCTCATATAGAACCTTACATTCTACTATATAGGCACTTTGGACCCTTGGCGGAGTGAAGGATCCGGAGCCCAGTGCTCCCTGCCGTGATATAGGAACTTTAATATACTTTAATACTCAATGAAGGTTTCTTTTCAGGGGTCTATAAGGGTTACTTTCAGGGATACTCTAAGGGCTCTTTAATATAGGGACCTTAATAATCAGAATGAGGTTTTGGTGTACACTATAGTAAAGTTAATTGTTATTATTATTGCAAAACGCTGCCTAAGCTCAAACGGCCTCCATGGCTGCACGCACGTGGGCCGATCCTTTTGCTGCGTCACCGAGAGCCGCGATGCTGCACAACGGTGGTTCAAATGAAAGCTTCAAGCTGACGCACGCTTCTACCGCAACACAGAACAGGTCAGGCTTTCTGCTCAACATTGACACTGGTATAACCATCTCTCTGACCTGTTCGCTTCTGCGGATTCTTGCGCTTCAGCGCGCTTTCGTGAAACAACAACCCTCGGGTAAGCTGCTCTCTGATGTCACTACCCCTGCCGGCTTTGGTGAAGCCATCCGCTAACTGGCACCGAGTAGGAACCCAAAGCAGCTTAGCCTTCCCAGGATTATCACGACCTCTGGTCGTCAGCAACTGTCTCAAAAGAACAGCGTGAACAATGTTCCCTTTCTCCCCGACATGTTGGCCATCTTTATGAATCGTGTCGTAAATGCTTCTACAATCAGTGACCAACGTGACCGGAGCAAGCTGCTGCCATCCGTCGTCTTCGATAGCGGAGATAACTTTTGATCCATATCGTATCTCACTGAGAAGAACTTGAGCGAACCTAGACATGTTGTGTCCCATGATCGCCGCATGTGTCTCCGCTGCAAAAGATGATTCGACGACTCTTCGATTCGTAGAGGACTTCCAATCGATCAGATTCATGTGCGCATGTTGTTCGTGATCAGTAGCCCCCTTCCGAACAAAGCCGATGCAAGCACCCTTCTGAGAATACACAAGCCGTTTCTCGTTGCCCCTCTGTAAAATGTCCTCACACTCTCTCTCATCAATCTCCACTCCAACACTGCTATACAATCCCGCATCATGGTAAGTGACTAGTTCGGCATCTTCTCCGAGAGGTCGAAACTCAATCTCCAATCGGTTCCGTATGACCTCTCGCACAGCTTTGTTTGCACGAACAAGGTCCGCCACCCTGAGATTGGATATTCGTTTCTGCAGTTGGTTACATTCAAAGGCAACATCGGGCCTAGACTGAACCGCCAACCATTGAAGGCTACCTACCACAGACCTGTAATCCGTCTTCTCAACATCAGTGGCTCGTGCATCCGGTTGCCTAACTCTCTCGTTGCTCAACGCCATGGGTTGGAGTCTCCCATCGATAAAGGCATTCTGACTGAGGAAGGACCACGCCGATCTCACCGTCCCTTTTCTTAATCTTAATCTCCTTGCCACAGTATGTGATACCGCTTTCCTGATCCGCAACCTTCAACCAAGTGCCGAATGGAAACCGAGCGTGAACCTTGTCGGCAACCTCATGTCCCCATGCCGAGCCGTCATGACAAAACATGACATCGTCGACATGCACAATCATGATGCCTCGTAGAGCTCCCCGGCTATCCCGAAGCATAAACATAGCAGGATCAACCATACACTTCGTAAAACCCAGTTCTTCCTGAAGAATCCGCGACAGCTCCTCGTACCATGCTCGTGGTGCATCTGGCCTTCCATAAACTGGTTTTAACAGCTTGATGATTTGTCCTGGTGCCATGCCCTTGAGTCCTTGCTTCGGTTGTCTCATGAACATGTCTGGCTTGTCCTTCAAGGGCGCTCCTTGCAAGAATGCATTCGATATATCTCCTACAAACCAGTTCTGAGACCATCCGAGACTCGTGACCAAGTGGAGAAAAATCATGGTTGAGACTCGCTCGACTGTCGGACTGTCGACCTGCACAAGACCAGTTTTACTGTCCGGACATAAGTGTCCTTGTAGACACAGTCGAGCTTTAGCTTTGACTGGCAATGGTCGACCGTCGGGACCGAGGAGTCCAGCATTCTTATCTCGAAAGACATACCGGCTCGGAAGAATCCTATCAGGGCGTTCCCTTTCTATCCTACGGCTTTCTTCAAGTGAAAGAATCTCACAACTCTCGTAGTCAAGCCAAGATTTCCACTCTTTATCCTCAGCAGCCTTGTAGACTTCCCTTTGATCGGCCGGGATACAATCATACGGAATCTCTTTCTCCATCATACGCTTGAGTTTGGTCTTGCTCTCTGTCTTCTTGAAGGAAACCGCATGCACCGGTGCTTCTCCCACTTGTCGCTTTTGTCGCTTCACATTTTGGGGAACATCATCCAAGCACATTTCTTTCCGGGTTCGGCTCTGAAATATCGTGATAAGGCCTGCCGCTGGTCCTCCAGGAATGAACTGATGATGATCCTCCAGCTCGGCCCACTTGACCTCCTTTTCAAGACACTTCCACTGTCCTTGATGACACGCCCACGTGGTCCTGTAAGGGAAACGCTCTCCAGGGTATCGAGGCTCGGGACTCCTGAACGCCCACACTTTATGGGAAACAAGCACAGGATTCCCAAGTTGATCAACATGCCAACCGACTTGTGGAACCATACTGGCATGTTCGGCGCTCAGACCTTCCGTCTCCATAGCATCCACCTCCATATCAAGATTCTCAGTCAGGTCCTGACCCAACGGCTGCTGTTCAACTTCCCCCGGTTCTCCCTCGGGACCTTTCTGTCCAATCAAGTCCTCATACGTAGCTTCAGACGGGATCTTCCGAAAAAGAGCAATGGCCTTCTGAATCTCGGGATTCCCAAAATGCTTCTCATCTCCAACAGCTTCACGAAGGTGCTCCCCCGCGACAAGAAAACTCCGTCCCCCGATGGTGACCCAGGCATTCCTATCTTGAATTCCTACCACATATCCAGGACCATGCCACGAACTATGATTGTCACCCCTCTTGCCGCGCGCCTCTCTCCAGAAGAACACCAACTGTCCTACTTTTGGAATAGGAATCTTCCGAGTTCGGTTGTGAGCTGTTTTCAGAAGCATCTGCCGAGCCTGACTCCGGATGAACTCCATTTTAGCATGATATCGATATCTCATGCGCACTGCAACATCGCTGCCGGTCTCACCTACGGAAGGATGATATCCCGCGGGGTTTCCATCTTGATGGAGTTCGCCAAAGACACGAGGCTCTCTACCGAAAACCAGTGCAACAGGAGCCCACCCATGCTCACGCGTCAAGGAGTTCTTAGCCCAGCTCACTTCCCTAGTCAGTCGCCGCATTTCCTCTCTACCGAAAGCATTGGTCTGCCTCACCACATTGAAGATCATGTCCTTAACAATCTGATTGTGGCGTTCAACCTTTCCTGCTTGCCAGTGAGCTGTGCCTGCAATCGCTGTCAGACATGTGCCCGCCTGAGACACTTGTTCCCAAAACTCGCGTCCTTGAAAACCACCCTCCATGTCAACTGTAGCCCTAATCGGCGGGCCTGCCCAACGAGCCCATCCCCGGTCGAATGCCCGGTATAGCTCTTCAGGTGAGTGATCTCGGAGAATTTCCACGATGTGATATGAAGTAGCCCTGTCAATGACCGACAAGAACCAGTAGGCCTGCTTCGCACTATCATGGACACATATACAATCTAATTGAACCTCGTCTCCGAAAGTCACCTGACATGGTGGGATGTTCGTGGTGCGATGTGCACTGGGACGCCTAGCATGCGCGCATGTCATGCATTTCATCCATGGGACAGCCTCTAAAACCTCTTGTTTGGCCCCCCCAAGTTTAAGGAACCGAATGAAGTCTTCTTTGCTAGGATGTCCCAGGTTGCAGTGGGCTTTGATCAGCCCTTGCCTCACAGCTTCACTCACTCTTCTCCCAGGAGGAACCTCAAAGGTTATGCCATGGCTACCCAAACGTCTTCTGACATGCTCCACAGGCTGCATTTCGGAACCTGCCTCTTCAGCTTCACGCGTCCTTACCTGTTCAGGCTCCTGGATATCAGGGATCATTTCTTCATCGGATTCGTGAGGTTGATCGACCGCATACACCGCACTGGCACTCCATTTCCCTAAGGCTTTCAAA
Source organism: Symbiodinium sp. CCMP2592 (assembly GCA_905221615.1). Classification (NCBI taxonomy): domain Eukaryota; class Dinophyceae; order Suessiales; family Symbiodiniaceae; genus Symbiodinium; species Symbiodinium sp. CCMP2592. The sequence goes on from CAJNDT010005668.1 coordinate 1,159,455, forward strand.
ATGTTCTTTTCACTCCATCGGGTGTCAGATATCCGGCGATCACCATTCCTGAGCTTTCCACGGATCCGTGTCGCGAGACTCCTGAGCATTCTCCTAAGCCTGTCAGGCTCATGTTCCTTGATATACTGCGTAAAACCTCGACACACGGCCTTCGCAACAGTCGATTTCCTCGAACTCACATGATGACTGCTCTCATCTCTCGCCCCCTCATCTCTGATCTGAGCAAGCTCTTTCTCAATAAACTCACACGTAGTCAGCCATCCTGTACGAGCATCTCGATTGCAATCCTGAGGAAACCTTGGGATGTGTCTCACATGCGGATGCCTAATCATGATGTCACCTAAAACCGCAACCTCAGGCGCAGCATGGAGTGCGAGCTCCACGAGTGCTTGGTCTCCTCTCTTTATCTGCATGTCAATGACGTGTTTCAGGAAATTACACACTGGCTTGATTCTGTCCTCTCTCTTTCGTTGCCTCCTAATGGCCTGCGCCTCCTTCACTCCAACTCGCCCAGGCGACACGATCCGAGGACAACAGTCGGAAACAATGACCAGTCGAGGCGCCGACTCATCGATCCAGCGGCTAATGTTATCTCGATTCCCTTCATCACAGAGGTCACTTGACAGATGAACCGGTTCAACATGACGCCAACCCCAGCGGGAGAAAGAGCTAGTGAAAGCAGCTTCTTGGCCGCATATCTCAAGAACATCGGGCCTCATCCGGGAAAAGCTTGGTACAGCACTAGCCGCAGCCCCGGCTAGCGCAGCCGTCGTGACAAGTACTCCAGCCACAATGGCCCGAGCATTCCCCAACAATCTCTTCATCACCCCTTTCTTCAACGCCCTCCTACGGGAATTACCTAACAGGATTCTCTCTTCAATCTCACTGGGCGACAGAGGTCGTCGGGGAACTGATTCGTCATCCGGCGTCGTCATATCTACTCGAGCGCAGCTTTCGCTGCTCAATCCTCGGGGCGATCTTCACGCCGAAGGCTGCTGTGTCCTTGGGATACCCGCGGTTCTTGTCCCTCATGGCGACAATCATGGCCATCTCCTCCTTCGTGAGGTTCGTGTTGTACTTCTTGTCCTTCTCCTCTTCCGAGGAGCTCACTTCCTCGATCGGGATCGATCCTGCCACCGCCCATGAGCCGTCGGAAGATGACAGAGCCCGGCCCATTTCTCCCACGCGTTTGCTCTTGGCTGCCTGCTTGGCCATCAACTTCTTGTGATTCTCCTTCGCCTTGGCGATCTGCTCGGAGGCCTCCATCTGCTTCTGCACTTCGCGGGTCGGGCGCCCGTCGTAACGAAGAGGTAGAGTTTCCTTGCATGCTGGATACCGGCGACAGCCGTAAACGTCCTCTCGAGTCATTCTGTTTGTTCTGACCATCATAGGTATGCCACACTGGGGACACAGAGGCTCCGTGCTGGCCGTTTCCAGGTCGCGGTCGCGCTGGAGTTCCTCGGCCGCATCTACGGCCCACATCTCTATCTCCAAGATCAAGGTCGGCTTGGACCAACGGTCCCAATGAAGGTCGTTGTCCCGACCCAAATCCGGCGCCACCTGGGTCGCGTAGATGTGCTTGAGCGCCGGGCGATCGAATTTTTTCCAGTTGGCTGGAAGACCGGTGGCACTCTTCTTCGGAGGACGGACCGCCCCCCACAACTCCTTCAAGCGATCGAGGTTGTGCTCGCGCAGGGCCTCCTTCGTCACCTTCGAGCGCGACGCAATCGCCGCCACAAACTCCTCCTTCCGCTGTGGCGCCAGCATCGACATCCCGAGGACCACCGACTGAAGGGTTACCCTCAACTGAACACGCGGGCTCGCCGAACTCTTCAAGCAGCTGCGGAGTATTTGCGCATTTCATGTCATGCGACACGTCGTCTTCATGTTGATGCGGCTCTCGGTGGGACGACATGTCATGAACTGCATGCACTGCATCACCCAAAGTCCTGGAAGTTCCCCTCGAGCTCAGGGGAAATCGTAGCTTCTTCAGTGCTTTCTTTGTGTCTTCATCGACCTGATCAGCACATCTCACGGTGTACATAGACAGACACCATCTCTCGCCACTCCATTCATGAGTTGCATGTGGAACTTGAGGATTGAACAAGTAGGGTGTTTCGCAAGTGGAGATCAAAGTTCCGGGGATAGTCCTTCCGTGTCTATCTTGCTTCCACGTGCAATCACCACCTTCACCGTCCGATTGTGCAACCCAGAGCTGTCCTCCCGTAAAGTCGCCGAAGGTCACCGTCACGGAGGAAGCCTCCTTGTGGTTGTGACAGTCGACATGTACATCGGTGCTAATGTTCTTGGCGAGACTGAACGAAGACCATGCTCCCGCAATTTTGTCTCGCGTGAAGCTATTGATGTATCGAACCACATGTGGATATCGACTCGTCCTCTTAGTGACCCCAGACTGGTTCCCATGGACAAACAGTCCAGCAACCCATGCTTCGTTCACCGGGCCTGGTTTTCCATTGATTCCCCGATGCCGTGCTCGCCGATGGATTGGAAGTAGCCTGACGAGTTCAAGGAGGGACTCGTATCGAAAATCGCACTCCCGATACAGCTTCCGCGCTTGATCTTCACATCGTTCAACTGATTCCCTAGTGGTCCTATCTTGAGCACCGTCGGGGACCTCGGGGCGGATCTTCTTGACCATCATGACCTGATCACCGGGGACATCATCTTCCAGCACTACTTCCCGATCAGTATCAATCAGCACTTGTGGAGGTGCTTCCAACCTGCGTCCCGACCGGTCGAGATTGATCTCGAAGCCACATAGACCCGCTTGAGTCTCCCTCAGATGCACTTGGGTCTCTAGTTCACGAAGGGTAATCATGCTCTTTTCCAAGTCCATGACCATTCCCAGCATCTTCAAGGCGGTCTTGCTCAGTAGGAGGGGCACATCCTGGTCGACAATGCTCACTCTGATCCAAGCAAGTCTTGAGGCACCCAACACTATCAATGGCATGATCACCGCATACTCGGACATGACTCTGGGACCTCCGCCGAACCTGAAGGGACGAGCCTCGTTGATCACGAAGACGTCCTCTCCCCTTGCCCGGAGGTATCGTAGGTGTCGTTGAGCCCACTTCTTTCCGGCGACGGTCCTGGCACAGCATGTATCACTTAATGCGAGACGATTTCGGTCGGGTTCTCCCCCATTGCTATAGACATGATAAGGAGGGGCCTGGTGATCATGCTCATCATGTAGCTCCGTGCCATCGAGGATGGTCGTGGAGTGGAAGATAGATGAAGCCGGTGGATCCAGAATATCATCCTCAGAATCGCTCAACTCCTCTTCCACCACCGCCAACACACTCTTCTCACGAGACCGGTCCTTGTCAGCTCCAGCACCTCTCCGAAATGGACATTCGGCATCCCCATGCCAATGTCCATAAACGGTAGGTCCGTTCGCCTTGCAAGCGCTGCAGGGCATTTTGCTTTTCATCTCTTTGATCCTTGCTTCTCTGGCAGTAGCCGACTCAGGCTTGGAAAACCCACGAGCACGTTCTATTTCTGCACGTTTGCGAGCTGCTTGAGTGAGCAGCACCTCTAGTTCACCTTCAAGTTCCTCGGGTCCCACCTGATCATCAGCTTCTTCGCCATCCGGATCTGGTCGATCTTCTTCTTCACCGGTAGTTGCATTCACCTGCCGCGGCTGGTTATTGCGAGGTTTCCACTGTCGATTGAAAGGCCTGGTTGCGGATGGAGCATGCTCCTCGTCTTTCTTGACTTTCGGGACGATCGCCATCAAAGCCTTCCTCAACTTAGGGTAATCGTATTCTCCGCTGGCAGCTGCTACCACCTGTTTCCTTAAATCGCTCGACAATCCAGATTTCTCAAGAAACCAATAGGCAACATTGAGACCCTCCAGCTTGGCTCCCACTTCTTCAAGTCGCTTAAGATGTGCACGGAACTTCATGTCAAACTCTACAAACTCTTCCCCCGGGCTTCTCCTGAAGTCTTTGTAGAACTCGGCGAGGGTAGTGAACGTCCTGAGGTGTTCGAGTGGCTCCAGCTCCTGCCACAAGTGATCAAGTAACCGTTGCACCCCATTGGGGTGTTTGAGGTCCTCGAGGTCGAGGCTTTCGGTGGCCATCCATGCTTGGCCGCTCAACTTCTCCATCAGCTTCTGAGCCCTGTAGGAAGGATCAATGCCCGTGGAGCTCTCAAACAGTTTGACCCTTCGGGCATATTCCCGCATGGCCGTCTTACCGTCATACTCGGGCACATGGTCTTTCCCTGTCTTCGGTGCTCCCTTGGTAGAGGCACTCCCTGCATCACTAGACTCTTTAGGCTCTTCTGAAGGATCAAGACTCTCATCAGTAATGGTAGTCGACTGAGCAGAAGCCCTCCGATTGCCTCCGTCGGGGCGATCATGTTGCTCAGCTTCACGATTTCCATCACCTTGCTGTTCACGCTGCTGTGCATCACGCTGTTCCGGTCGATAGCCTGGCCAATTGGACCACCAACTAGTATTCCTAGCATGCGGTCTCTCCCATTGACCCTGCCACCAACTGCTCCCGCTCCACGATGACCTATCGCTACTCGCATGCCAAGGCCACCCTTGCCATTGCCATCCGCCTTGCCAAGCCCAATCGTGATCCCCGCCGTGAGGATCACCGTCGCCGCCATCTTGAGGCGCCGGAGCCGCAGCGCCTGCATTCTGCTGCATCCCTGCTCCGCCTGCCAATGCAAAACGCTGCCTAAGCTCAAACGGCCTCCATGGCTGCACGCACGTGGGCCGATCCTTTTGCTGCGTCACCGAGAGCCGCGATGCTGCACAACGGTGGTTCAAATGAAAGCTTCAAGCTGACGCACGCTTCTACCGCAACACAGAACAGGTCAGGCTTTCTGCTCAACATTGACAATTATAAGGAACCACCAAAACGGTCTAGGTACATGCATGCATGCATACAACATACATACATGCACGCAGACATCCCTGCCCACCTATCTACCTACCTACAATATGCATGCGCCGATTGTATCTGCATGTACAGGTGTAGAATGCTTAGTTCGCTCCCTAAGTGCAGGTCCCTTCCGATTCCAAAGCTCACAAGGGTAGCGTGCTTCAACTCCTTAATTACTTGCATCCCCAAACTTCAAACCTGAATAATAAGCCTAAACCCTAAACCCCGAATAAACCTAAAAGCTACCCTAAACCCTATAAACCTGAAACCCTAAACCTAAAGGGTAACAGAAGCTCTTCCTTAACTGGCAAGGACAGTTCTCCTATCTGCCTTGCCACGCTTAAATCCCAAATCCCAAACCAGGCTTTCATGAGGGCTTGGGGTTTAGGGGTTCGGGGTTTAGGGTTTAGGGGGGCTTAAGGTTTAGGTTCGGGGTTAAAGTAGGGATAGAGCTTTAGGGCTTAACTAAGGGGTATGGTCTACGGTTCAATAGGGATTAGCATTTAGGTCGATACTCTGCGCCCTGAATACGCTGGAAGGGTCTTTGAGGGATGAGGGCAAAAGGGTTAGGGTTAAGGGGTCAACGCTTGAAAGACAGCTTGTAAAGGAATCCTGAAGACAAGTCACCTATGTCCAAGCATAAACATCTAGAGCCTTGAAATAAATTCTGAACCCCAGTTCCGGAATGTCACAACAGGGTCGTGTAGCCGTTACGGATACCTTCGCAGTAATTACGCTCACTATTAAGGTAAATAGCAATACTGTTACATACTTATAGCTCCAGGTAGGGTACGTATAACCATACTTACTAAGTCCCATGACCCTCCAAGTAAGTCCAAAAGCCTAAAACCTGATAATAAGCACCTTTTAGGAGAGAGGAAAGGTCCTTGCCCTCATCGAGACGCTTTGCCAAGTCTACTGCCGTCATCTTCTTGACCTCAAGGAGTTAGGGTTTAGGGTTGAAGGGTTTATATAGGCTTGTTCAAAGTGTGTCGGACTTTCTGCGCATGCGGTGTCTGGTCCACCCAGAGGGGCGCACACTGCAGCCAAAGACAGTTGTTAACCGTTTGGTTTAGGGTTTAGGGTCTCTGCACCATCTCCTTGTTGTGTTTTGGGATGATCATGGAACTTACTACTTGGGTTGGCTACTCTGTCTTCTTCGATTTCTCGGGCATAGTCTTCCTTCTCCAATAAGATGCAGAAATGACAAGTTAAACTCCGATTACTACTAACCTACAAGAGGCCAAAGAGTTTGCAGGTTGGATATTGGGCAACTAGGTTTGCTTGCTACTCTGCTTACAACTTACTGGCCATGACGTCCTTCGGACGGCATGTCTACCATATGCCGGCCTCTGCATTTGGCGAGGTATAAGCACCAGCAGCAAGTCTAAAAGCCACGGTGCAGAAGCTTCGCAGTGTTCGCATGTGACTTCCATTTGCTGATATCCCGGACAGGCCTCCGCATCCTGAATTCCATCGTGTGCAGCAGCTCGCTTTATCTTACCGGGAGGAGCTTCTGCAGCCTGCACGGTCTCTTTGAAGTCTCCAAACAAGCATTGGATGTCGATGGCTATTCGGGCATGTTCAGGCTTAGGCCCACCTTATACACTCTGGTCAGGGAAACCCTAGCCCCAAACCCTCAAAATCAAAGGCAGTTCTAAGTCCCTTGTTGCGACGTTTGCAGCAAAACCCCAAGCCCCTTAACACCCTATCATGGAACCCTATATGGGTGGTTGTCAAAATTATGGTCCCCTTGTGGGTCCCAATTATAGTACGGCACCTAATATTTAGGGTACCCAAAAAGGGGACCATAATTTTGACAACTACCCATATAGAAGGTGGGGACTGAGGCTCATAATAATCCGAAGACCTTGTGTTGTATGGCACCTGAACCGGTACACATACCCCCAATGTGAGTCCCGAGCTTACTGTTGTGCCCAGCCTAAGACTCAAGACCTAAACCCAAACCCCGAACCCCCTAAACCGTAAATCCGGAAAAGACAACTCTTAGACGCTAAACTTTAATCTTGCATCTTGAACCACATTAACCCTTTTCCGTAAACCTTGAGCCCCTCAGACCCTAACATAAACACGAAGTTCCAGGCAGCCGGGGTTCTCTTTAGGGTTTAGGGGTTTAAGGTTTAGGGTTTAGGGGTGCAGGGCTTAAGGGTTAGGGGTGTAGGGGTTTAGGGCTTAGGGTCCTTGAACTTTACTGTTGGAGGGTGGGGTCTGGCTTACCTTTACAAGAACCCGTATGGTCCCCTTCTTACGGACCTTTCGGATCCAATATAGGACCCCCCAAGTGCCCCATAATGGAGCCCCTGTGGGGTTTCATAGGGGGTATCTAGGGTATATTAGAGGATAGTTGGGGAGTCTAGGTGTGTAGGACCCTGTATAAATAAGAAGAGAGCCCTTATTGGACCCTGACTGCGAAAGCTTCTGAAGCCCGCGGCCGTGATCTTCTTGGCATTGAGCTTGGGCATTGCCTGGAGACCGGAGCCACTGACTTGGGGCTTGGATAAGGGTTTAGGGGTTTGGGGTTTAGGGTTTAGGGGCTTAGGATTTATGCAATCGGTCATGCGGACTGTCACGAAGCGAAACGCTTGGCGACAAAATGTTTAGGATTTAGGGTTTAGCACTCTCCTCTTCGACCTTTATATGGGGGTTTCCGAAAATTGGGGACCCGAATATAATACCCTAGATAGTAGGATCCTTACTATAAGGACCCAAAATAAGGTACCCCTAATTTTCGGAAACTCTCTTCTTAAGATCCCTACATCGACCCATCATAATCTTTGTTCTGGGAGCTCAACAAACCAAGTGCCTGAATATTCGGCAATCAGACACTTGGGTTAAGGATTGCTGAACGTTTTTTGAGAGTTTGGGATGCATGGTCTAGATCGAGTTTGGGTCTTAAGGCTTAACGTTCAAGGCAAGCTGAAAACTGCTGGCGAGCTCTTGGCAATGATCCATGGTTTAGGGCTTAGGACCTATATAAAGGGAACTCCAGAAAGTTGGAATATGGCTTCAGGGTAGGATACCCTATGATTTACCATAAAGGGTTTAGGATAATCATATTCCAACTTTCCGGCTTTTACTATAAGGGTATAAGGGTTTAAGTTATTTGCTTTAGGTTCATGGGCCCAGGGCCATGCAGGAATGCCTCTTGCCCTCCTGTAGTGTTGAAAGGAAACGAAACCTTGGGGGGGGGCGGGGGGGGGTTTAGGGTTTAGGGTTTAGTATGGGGGGGTATGGGGGGGGTATGGGGGGGGGGGGCCCGGGGGAGGGGTGTGCCGATCACGCATCTATATACTTACTTCGCCATTAAGCCACAGAAATACAAGGCTTAAGTAACAGAGTGCTGCTGGACCATACGAACGCAGAGCAAACTTCTAAAGGTTGGGTATTGGAAAACTACTGCCGTGGTCGGACTGCTCACTCAACTCTTCAATCGGAATCTCACGAAAGCCACTGTAACCTGCATCCTTGAAAGAGGAAGCCATTGCTTTGAAAGAGGGGTTCGCGAATTGCTTCAACACTGGACACTGCTATATGAGCAAAACAAGGTGCTTTCAAAGTGTCTTTCACAAGCTTAGAAGCAAGAGACAGGCAACTGACAATCAAGGCAACCGCTCATGCAGGACATTTCACGCTAGAAAGACCCTTTGCTAGTTCCAAATTTTAGCATACAGGTATTGATAGACCGCTTCGTCAAACCCCTCTTTCGTAGTTAGAATGTCAGCACTTCGGACAAGTTGGCTGGAATAGTTCTTCCAATCTTCCGCTTCTTTTTCCAAGTCATAGTCTTCAAGAATCATGCCGTCATCTCTGTCTTCGGGAGGGTTGCCGAGGAAGGCTATTTCAATGTCTTTGGATCTTGTGTTTGCTAGGTCGTCTTCACTGCAAAGGAAACCCGACGCAAAGACCTTGTCAAGAACAATGCTCTGCTTTCTCAAAACTGCCACTGACTGCTGGTCTTTGATGAAGTCGTTGTAGAGCCAAACATAAACATCGCCATAATCTACGGGGTCTTCCATCTTGAATGATAAAACCGCCAAGGCTTCATCCTGTCCTCGAGGCTTGAAGTGGGTTCAACAGCCCGCCACATGGCAGGGTTTCAGAAAAGTCTCAAATGCCACGCACATTATTTAAATTCCTAAACCACCAACATTGCCTGAACCCTCTGGCACCCTAAACCCTAATACACTGAAAGAAAGCCTGAACCCCACATACACCCTGCAGCCTACTTCGACGGGCAGGGGACTTAGTAAGTAGGTTATAAGTAAGGTTGTAATTGGGGTAACTCCATTTAGGGTACTTATAACTCTACTTATAACCTACTTACTAAGTCCCCTGCCTCTCCAAGTAAGACCCTAAACTACAGTTCATATGTGTCAACCACAAAAGCCGAAAACCCCCAACAATCAAGAACAGCGACAGCAGCAGCAGAAACCCCATATCAGCTAAACCCTAAAATCCAAAAACCAACAACCCCTCACCCCCAAACAAATACCTTAAAACCCCAACCCTAACCGTATACAACCTATACACCCTAGAAGTCCTATATCCTAGAACACCCAAATTCCAAACCCCAATCTTGTAACACCTACACGCAAAAACCCTAAACTTAGGCCCTAAACCCAAAAGGCTATAACTCCGAAACGCTAAACAGTCACAGCCGTCGCCTTGACCCGATATTTCGGTGGAGTGAAGTCTTTGGGAACTTCCGTCGACTTCTTCTCCTCCACCACCTGGTATCGGGTTTAGGGTCTAGGGGTTTAGGGTTTGGGGATGTGGGGTTAGGGGTTTAGGGTTGAGGGATGTGGGGCTAGGGGTTTAGGTGGGTTTAGGGGTTTAGGGATGTGGGTTTAGGGGTTTAGGGTTGAGGGATGTGGGGCTAGGGGTTTAGATGGGTTTAGGCGTTTAGGGATGTGGGTTTAGGGTTTAGGGGTTTAGGGATGTGGGTTTAGGGGTTTAGGGATGTGGGTTTAGGGGTTTAGGGTTTAGAGATGTGGGTTTAGGTTTTAGGGGTTTAGGGATGTGGGTTTAGGGGTTTAGGGGTTTAGGGTTTAGGGATGTGGGTTTTGGGGTTTAGGGTTTAGGGATGTGGGTTTAGGGTTTAGGAATGTGGGTTTAGGGGTTTAGGGGTTAGGCAAGTGGGTTTAGGGGTTTAGGGATGTGGGTTTAGGGGTTTAGGGTTTAGGGATGTGGGTATAGGGTTTAGGGATGTGGGTTTAGGGGTTTAGGGGGTTTGGGATGCGGGTTTAGGGGTTTAGGGTTTAGGTGTGTGGGTTTAGGGGTTTAGGGTTTAGGGTACCACCTGGTATGGGAGTTTCCAAAATTAGGGGTACCTTGAAAGGGATCCCTTTAATAGGTTCCTTAAAGGGATCTATAATATGAGGGATCTATAAACGGTTTAGAGTTTCCGAACATGTGGGGGGTACCTTATTTTGGGGGTCCCGATAACAAGGATCTTACTATTTAGGGTGCTATATTTGGGTCCCCTATTTTCGGAAACTCCCGTATCGGGTTTAAGGTTTGGGGTCTAGGGAGACCAGCTCGTCGCACCCGTGGATCTGTTACTTGGTATAATGGTTTAATAAACGGTTAAGGTTTAGGGTTTAGGGGTGCAGGGTTTAGGGTTTAGAGGTTAGGGTTTAGGGTTCGTTTAACGAGTTCTAGAACACACGGGCTCTCCGGAATAAGAGCCGCTTATACTTGCAATAAGGGTTCGGAGTGCAGTATGAGGCTTTAGGCTCTGGCTTGTGCAACTCTGGTCTCTGGGTAAAAACTTCCGACTAGCATTAACTAGCGCGAAGTACGGATCGTCCAAGAACACCTCACCACAATATAACTACTAACTAGTCTTCAATGAGGGATGCGAGTCCAAACTTTACTTCCTGAGGTGAGGATGAGGGAGTTTCCGAAATTAGGGGTACCTTATTTTAGGGTCCTTATAACCCTAGGGATCAAAATAGCCCAAAAGCCTTACATAGTATGGTCTTTGGGCCCAAAAGCCTTAATATGTGAGTCCTTAGATCCCTAGGGTAATAGGGATCCTACTATTTAGGGTGCTATATTTGGGTCCCGCGTTTTCGGGAACTCCCATGAAGTCTGGAATCCCTAAACTGACGTTCAGGGTTTAGGGCATAGGGCTTGGAGTTTAGGGCTTAGGGTTTGGGGTTTGGGGTTTGGGGTTTAGGGTTTAGGGTTTGGGGTTTAGGGCTTAGGGTTTGGGGTTTAGGGTTTGGGGTTTGGGGTTTAGGGCCTGGGGTTTAGGGTAATGATGAGGATGATGACAACAATTCCTTGGCTGACTTCTGGACCCCTCGTAAAAGTCAAACTTTTCGCCTGCTTATTAAAGCTCATATAGAAACCCCCAAAAGTTGAAGTCCGAAGAGCCAACCAGAAGAACGCCAAGATTCGACATCGCGGCAGTTTCTCTTTAAGCTTGCAACCGGGTCGGAAGATAAGATCCAAAGACCTCTTCAGATAGATCAACAAGACCCTGCAAACGCACGCCCGGAACTGCAACCTCAAGCCGAAAACCCCTCAGTGGCCCTAAACCCTTAACCCCAAGGATCCAAGCACACGATAATCATATACTCTCCAGAATCCTAACCTACATACCTACTTATCCTAGAACCGAATACCTAACTATTGGGTCCTTTGGACCCTTGGGGTTTACCCTGAAGCACCTAACAAGAAACAGGCCTAATCAACTCGGCGGAACCACATCTCACCAAAAACAAACCCAAACAGCCTGCGCCCTGAAAAAATCTCTTGAATACTAGGATGCCCAGTAACCTAGGAATAAAAAGGGCTCCCGTTTTGGTACTGGGTAACTTTAAGAGGAACCTAGGACTACAAAAAGGGAATAAGGGTACTACTGGGCATCCTGGAATACATTAAAGGACCTTGCCTTGGCAGCATCCATAACTTTCTGGAGTTGGTGCACCTCATGAGTCGTGTTCCGGAGCTCCTAAATCCTAAAACCTAAATTTGACTAAACCCTCAATCCTAAATCCGATATGTTACTAAACCCTAAACCCTAAACTGTACTACACCCTAAACTCGAAATCCTAAAGTTTACTAAACCCTAAACCCTACACTGCACTACACCCTAACCCTGAATCCTAAAGTTTACCAAACCCTATGTAAACCCTAATCTGCACTAAACCCTAAACCCTCATCTGCAATAAACCCTCAACACTTAACCTGGAGCTTCCGCATCGATTGAACGACGGATCTTTGAACGCCTCCGAACGCGTCTTGAGTACGACATTGGGCTGCTCTGATGACCTTCTAGACCTAAGAGTAACCTAGGAATAAAGAGGGTGCCCTTTTCGGTTTGAAGGGGTTTATAGGCTAACCTGAACCCTACCAACAAGGGAATAAGGGCTTACTCTAGGTCCCAGGTATTGAGTACGACGTTGGGCTGCTGCGATGATTCTTGAATATCTTTGGTTTGCGATATAGGGTTAAGGGCTTAGAGTTTGGGGTTTCGGGTTCTATACATAGGGGAACCCCTGTAAGGGGAAGTAACCCTTACAGAGTTTTGGGGTATAGTAGAACATCGAAAGCAGGGACCATTCAGTCCGACCTAACCCTCCCCTATACCATGGCTACGGTACCCGAGCATCCCCCATCCCCGGAATGTCAGACACCCTAAACCCTAAACCCTAAACCCTAAAACCCTAAACCCTAAAACCCTAAACCCTAAACCCTAAAACCCTAAAGCCTAAACCCTAAAACCCTAAAGCCTAAACCCTAAAACCCTAAACCCTAAACCCTAAAACCCTAAAGCCTAAAGCCTAAAACCCTAAACCCCAAACCCCAAACCCTAAACCCTAAACCCTAAAGAACTAGCATGAAAGGCCTGGGATTCGCTTTGGCCTTTTTGGGACTACCCTAAGGCTCCAAAGAGGGTCTTGGGACGTTTCGCCTTGGGTTGAGGGGTTTAGGGTTTAAGGTTTAGAGTTTACCCTAAGGCTCCTAATAGGCTTAGGGGCTTTCTGGGGGAGGGTTTCGGCTTTGGGTGCTAGGGTGCAGGATCTCACTACAAGGGTCCAGGAGCCTTAAGGTAGATTTCAGAGCGCAGGATAGTTTTTGATTGCAGGAGTTGGTGAAGGTGTAGGCTAGAGCCGCCCCGAAATACCCTGAACTCTAAACCCTAACTCTGAATCCCAACAACCTAAACCGTAAGACTTACACTCTAGAGCCCGGAGACCCTGAAAGCTCTACAGTCTGAACATGTCTAAACCCTACTTGAGCTCTGGCACTATCAAAAAGCCAGGACTAGTTGTGTAGGGCTTAGGGCAGAATCGGTTTGGGGTTTCGGCTGTGCTGCTTGGGGATAAGGGATCGGGATTTATGCTTTGAGGTTGAGGGGGTAGGCTCGATAGGCTTTCTGTTTTGGAGTTGAGTTTCGGGTTTGGGTTTCAGGGTGTTCACTGAGTGGAGATGTGATTATCATGCATCTGGTTGGGTCTCTCAGGATAATGTCAATCCTGCTGGCGGTCCTTAATGGTTTAAGACGTAGAGGTGCCGCTGCAGCCGTCGCATCTGCCGTCAGCTCTCGGGCAGCGTCGGGCAGTGCAAACCGTGATTTCAGGTCATCGGGCAGCCCCACATCGGGCGTGGAATGTGGCTCACAGGGGATCTGCGGACAGTGAGTGGGTGCCATGGGGCGCGGGGCGCGGGTCCTACAAATGGAGCTGGGTAATTCCAGGAATTTCTTCGGCCTTGTTACCTCTTCACGTTCGGTGTCCTGGGGCTCCTTGTCTAAGTCATCACTCCGCCCATCTCGACAAGCTGGGCCCGCGGTGGGAAGGATCATGACCTGAAAAAGAATGGACCTTGAAGCAGAATCGATTCGGGCCCTGTCTCTGACAGTATTACGGGGGGGATTCTGGCCCAAACAATAGTAATAATTCCTATTATAGAAACCCTATACTTTGTATTACCTAGCAACTTAAGCTCTTTGGCACTCTTAGCCTCTGAGCCGGAAACGGCTCCGCCTCTGAAAAAAAACTTAAACTCTCATGTGGGTTCCTCCTACTTAAGGGATCATGGGATTTAGACACCACGGCTCTTAATAGGGTAACCATGCCTACAGTTACATATAATCCCAATTAATTGAGGTCCTTAAAACAAATTGTTCACCATACTTACTTGAAGTAAGTCCCATGACCCTCCAAGTATGCATAGCCTAGACCCCTCAAAACCTTCCATAGAAGCGCTCCCTAACGTAACTCCTCAATTCAACCCTGTAGACCCTTAGAAACAAGCCCCAACTCTCAAACCTCCCATAGAAGCCATGTATTATAAAGTAAGTCTCCGCTTAAAGCCCCACACCCCATAAACCCCAAACCCGCAAAATCTGTGTCCAGGACCATGTTCTCCAGGAATCGCTGCACGTTTCCCTCGAACTTCTGCTCCTGCGAATGGGGATTTAGAGCCACCGGGTTTAGGATTTGGGGTTTAGGTTTAGTAATTTAGGGCTAGGTGATTTTTTACAGGCTTTAAAGCTGTGAAGGGTAAGGCCTTTGGATGTGCGACTGTCCTTAAACCCGAAATCCTGCACCCCGAACCCCAAACCTGAAGAATAACTGTAACAGGGAGCAGATGGGATTCTGTTACTTGTTTGATTCTTCAGACCACACCATGAGACCCTCACCGAACCTGAAGCTAAAAACAGAAACGTCCCAACTGCGCCAATTGGCGACGATAAGCCATTTCAAATTTCACCCTCAACTTGAACAACAGTTAATATTCCCTCCATTGAACCCTGAACCCCTGCAGCCAGAACCCCTAAACCCTGAACCCTAAAAGGTAAGAAACAGAAGAGCAAAGGCAGCTGCCCAGACCTTCCAAAATCCCTTAATTAAGGAATATACCTTAAATCATATTAGGGACCCTATTATAATTTAAGTATATTCCTTAATTAAGGGGTTTTGGAAGGTATGGCTGGGAGTCCTTTGCGTGGGCGAGGAGCTGCACCACCTGCTCATTGGTCTTCGCCTGGGCCCCCGCAGGTTTTTACCTAGGATACCCAGTAACCTAAGCATAAAAAGGCCTCTCGTTTTGGTATTGGGTAACTTTATAAGGAACCTAGGACTACAAAAAGGGAATAAGGGTACTACTGGGCATCCTAGTTACGGTTTCTGGGACAGTTTCAGGAGTCAGTTTGTCTGTGCTTTATTCTTCGCCTGGGCCCGCCAGTGTTTACGGTTTCTGGGACAGTTGAAGGATTTTGTCTTTGCTTTGAGGTTTGGATTAGGCGTTACCGCTTCGGGGAGCTTTGGGGGAGTTCGCTTTTTCTCTAGGGTTTGGGTTAGGGGGGTAGGCTAAACAGACCTTAGGGCTCTCTTGGACTAGGATACCCAGTAACCTAAGCATAAAAAGGCCTCTCTTTTTGGTATTGGGTAACTTTATAGGGAACCTAGGACTACAAAAAGGGAATAAGGGTACTACTGGGCATCCCAGGGGAGCTTTTGAGGAGTTTGCTTTTTTTCTATGGTTTGTCTTAAGGGTTTAGGGCTTCAGGGTTAGGATCTCGAGGGTCTCCGCGGTTCACTGCTTAAGGCTTTGGGGCTTTGGGGTCTCACCCGAATGGCAGAAACCGCGATAGAAAGGGGTAACCCCTTCTGAAAAGATAGCTGTAAAGGAACCCTATCCCAGAGGCTGCATGTATAGTAGCATTATGGAAGTAGGTCCTAAAAGACCATCCATATTTATGGCTTTGGGGGCCGGATATTCCATATTGGTGCTACACCTGGAGCCTCTGGGTATTAATTCTAATCCGCAGCTTCGAGTCCAGGAGCCACAGAAACACAACCCCACTGAAAGCGACACTGCTTATGCCCCAAGCCCCCTGAATGCGCTCTGAACTGTCACACCCGGAAGATACTTCAGTAATTAGTTGCACTGTGTACTGGCTGCCCAGTTCCTTGGCCGCAATGTTACGATAAACTTATTCCCCTAAGCAGCTACACCTCTGTGTCTATACACAAACATAATTGTAAAAAACTAAGTGTGTGTATATAACCTGTCTCTATATATATATATACATGTGTATATATACATATATGTGTATGTGTATATATATATATATATGTATATGTATGTGTATGTGAAGATATACATACATACAGATGCCGTAGTTACTGTGAACCCTCAAGACCCAACCCCTATCAACAGCATTTTGACAAGCCGCAGAAAGCCCGGTGACCGAATTCAAATTCAAACCACACGAAGCACGATATCAGAAACTTCTCAGCACTCGAAAATCTTTGGCCGGGGCTCCTAAGCCTGTCGAGCCGTAACCTAGACTACGTAAGGCCTGACCCACATTGCAAAAAACCTACAAATCCAAACCCTAAAATGTTGAGGCCCTAGCAACCGAAATCAGTACCTCACCTCCTCAACCCCATCAACCCTGAAACCTGAGTTCACAAACTTTGTGAACAAACCCTGTTTGGCGTAGAGACCTGAATGTAAGTAACCACATCTCCGCCCCCCCAAAAAAAAGCTGACAAGCTGTGCGGTAATGTACCCCAGAACCCCACTCTGACTAATTATTCACCCCCCATATGATGTCATGATGTAGTTCTTATATCTCTCATTATTTGGGCACTTGGACCCTTAGGACTTGTGCCTTGTCGTCACTCTTCTCGATGGTCAAAGTGGCCGACAACTTCAGCGTCGACTGTGCTGCGGTCCAGGACCTCCGGTCCATCGGCTCAGGACGTTTAGCCTTTAGGGGTTTAGGGGTTCAGGGGTTTAGGGGTTTAGGGTCTAGGGGTTTAGGGTTTAGGGTTTAGGGGTTTGGGGTTTAAGGGTTTAGGGGTTTAGGGTCTAGGGGTTTAGGGTCTAGGGGTTTAGGGGTTTAGGGGTTTAGGGTTTAGGGGTTTAGGGGTTTAGGGGTTTAGGGTTTAGAGGTTTAGGGGTTTAGGGGTTTAGGGTTTAGAGGTTTAGGGGTTTAGGGTTTAGGGTTTACCCTAAGGCTCCTTGTAGGCTTAGGGGCTTTGTGGGCGAGGGTTTGGGCTTCGGGGGCTAAGGTTTAGGATCTCACTACGAGGGTCCATGAGCATTGGGTAGGAGTCGAGGGTTAGGGGTTTGGGTTTAGAATGTAGATGCTGCATACGACAGCATTAATGCACAACATGTTATGAACCTTCGGGGAAGCTGACTGAAAGTTACTGCACGTACTCTGAGATCCCCATACCCCTTAAATAAGGAATATACCTTAAGTCACAATATTAGGCCCCTTTAGCTTAAGGTATGTTCCTTAATTTAGGGTAGGACTTTCCGAAAATAGGGGACCCTAATGTAGTACCCTAAATAGTAGGATCCTGATTACAAGGACCCCAAATCAGGATGCGCCCATATACTAGGTGTACTCTCCCAGGCCAGAGCCCGAGGGCACGTGCTGGCGGCTGTTGTGCGTCAGCAAGTACTTCCGAATCCTGCATGCAACATCTAGCAGCAACAACAAGAAGACCCAAGACGTGAGCTGCAGTGAGTGCTTCTTGAGCCTTCCGAGACTCGAGCGTGAGCCTGAGCTTTTCTTTCTGATGCTCCTCCATTCGGTCTCGCAACTCCTTTATCGGCTTGTTATCCTCCAGGTCCACTGCCAGGGATTGAATGCGCATCTGCGGCTCGCAGCAGAGGTGCTGCACATCCGTGAAGCCGAACAGGAGGCACCAGTCTTGATCGGAGTGCCCGGGCCGAGAACACAAAATCCACCAGAGCTTGCTCTGCTCTGCTTCAAAGGGTAAAAGGAGGGACCCTTAATGGGGACCTACCCTATACTGGGCTATATAATGGGTATACATTGGCTACAATTAAGGGTATATACCTAGGGGTCCTTATTAAGGGTCCCTCCTTTTACCCTTGGAATGTTTGCTCCTGAGCCAGCCTGGCGAGACGCCGAAGTCGCACTCCAACCACGCAAGCACAGACTGACTTCGACTACCGGCCTGTCAGCCCATTCCAGGCACCCCACCCCTAAACCCTAAACCCTAATTAAACCCTAATCCCTAAACCCTAAACCCCAATCCCTAAACCCGATGAAGTAGAAGGCTCCGCGACAGAAACCCTAGCAGATGGAGCCGCCTCGCAGGCGCTGGAAGTAGTCCTCATATCGAAAATCAGCGGTACCTTAGGGTACCTTTACAGGATCCTTTTAAGGTTTCCTTAAACGGATCTATAAGGGCTCTATAAAGGTCTAGGGTTTAGAGTTTAGAGTTTCCGAAACTTAGGGTTTGGGGGTCCTTGCAATAAGGTCCTACTATTTAGGGTACTGTATTAGCCTCCTCGATTTTCGAAAACCCCCATATACTCTTCGGCTGCATGGACGCTTAGGGTTATGACAACCCCAGGCCCCCGAACCGTAGCAGCCTCTCACCCAACTCTGCCGCAACTAAGCTGTGTAGCCCCTCTACAATAAGGGTATCCTTGTTCCTACTTAATGAAGGGAGCCTAACATGAAAATGGCAAAAGGGTACCACTCAGGAACCTAGAAGGTATACTCATGTTCCTCCGAATCACAACATGCCCTAAACCCTGACCCCCAACCTAACTAAGGGGCCCTCCATGTTGAAGTTTTGGGTACCCCTGAAGACCTAGAGCTCTGGAAGCGGTTCAAAGGTTGAGGGCTTATAGGGTTTAGTGATAGGGCTTTGTAGATTGGGGCCTGAACCCAAAGCCAAAATAACGATGCATAAGGCTCCAAAAGGTCATCGGGTCTTCTGGTGTGCGGGGGTGACAGACTTACTATCTACTTGAAGTGTATATCCTAAACCCTAAACCCTAAACCCTAAACCCCTAAACCCTAAACCCCAACCCCAAACCCTAAACCCTAAACCCTACTTGAACCAGGCGACTGAGCAACTGACTGCGCACGTCGTACTTACGGCTACAAGCATCGCGACCAAGTCGAGGTTTGTACTTAAATAGGGCGCCACAAAAAAGCACATAAGCAAAAACTTGGATAGGGATATCCCATGTAAAACCCCCTGATAATGACGCACAATCAGGTCCGGATATCCCTATAAATAGCTTATGCTTATGTGCTTTTGGGGTCCCTAATCAAAGTCCTACCCTGTCCCCGAAGGCTGCGCACACAACTTAGGATGCTAACTTCAAGCACTACCCTAAGGCTCCTGGTAGGCTCTGGGGCTTTGTGGCCAAGGGTTTGGGCTTCTTTTTTTTAGGGTTTAGGGTTTAGGGTTTGGGCTTTTGGGGCTAAGGTTTAGGATCTCACTACGAGGGTCCAAGAGCATTAGGGTAGCAAATGATTCTGCCAGGGATCTGAGGACTTGTTTGTGTACTGTTGCGGGTTTATAGTTTTGGGTTGGTTTTGGGTTTGGGGCCGGCTCACGGATATGTAAGGCTTAAGATTTAAGGACTTTTGAGCTTTCGTGCGTGGTGGTTCCCTCTAAACCTGAACCCTGCTTGGCGCATGCAGCATGAGGTAGGGTTTAGGGTTGAGGGGAGTCTGGTCTCTTGAAAATCAGGAATCCTGAGTCTTAAGCAACCCCTATTGGCAAATAACACTACTGAACCGACATAACCAACAATCATCAGCTTTCTTGAATACGGTTAAATACACAGGGACCTCACTCATAACTCATAACCATACTACGGTTCTGAGTTGCCTTTTTCAGCATATAATGTAGGGCCTTAAAGATTAGAATAGGGTTTGGGGCCCATTATACTAAAATTTAATAAGGAGCACCCAAAATAGTCTAGGTAATTATTAAGGCTCCTATATTAAACTCCAAAATACCTAATCCTTACAACCTCCTCGCCCACAAAGCCCCCAAGCCTATTAGGAGCCTCAGGGTAAGGCCCCTATATTACCCCTGCATTTCCGGGGATTCGACAGTGACGCTAGCACCAGCGAAGCAGCAAACCAGAATCGCCTCGACATCTGGGGTTCAAGGTCTTCTTATAGTCTCCAGTGTACCCTAATGCTCCGAAGAGGCTCATGGGGTTTTCTGGGAGTTCAGAGGTTTAAAGACTACCCTAAGGCTCCAGGGGCTTTCTGAGTGGGGGTTTGGGATTTGGGGGCTAAGGTTGAGGATCTCACTACGAGGGTCCAGAGTAGTACCTTTTCTGTTAACCACAGGTATAGCATAAGACCCTAACGAAAACACCAAAGTAGGCTAAGCAACAGAACAAAAGACACTAGACTCCCTGACCTTTGGCATAAATGTGCTAGGTAAGGCTTATGGGTTCCTGGTATTGGCGGGTCTGCTTCTGGGTTGGTACGGTTGGGTTCCCAAGCACGCAGAAAAAGGTATCCCAAGGCCGAGATTCCTTACCTCAAGCACGGTTTGGGGTTTAGGGTTGAGGGGTTCTAGGGTTTAGGGTTTAGGGTTTCGTAAGGCCGTCAGAGAACGCGCGGGCTTGGAATACCTTAGACAAATGAGTCCCTGAACCCGTAGCTGCATAAACCCCTAAAGTCCTGTTGCTATAACCCGGTCCCAGACACCATGGTCTCGAACACGGATTGAGGGAAGTCGACTACCATCACGCCACAACATCTGGTGCGGTCGAAAAGATGCAGGCTTGTGACAGTTGAGGATTAAGGCAAAACGGCTTTTGATTTTGTGGAACCTCCCACGGTACTTCGAGAGAAGACAGAAACCCCTCACGCTTGAAAGCCCGAACAATCCCGTACAGCAGCGTAAAGGAACCGATCATCGGAGTGTGAAGAACTACTAATTGAATCCTCCATAGCCAGACGATAATATTATCCCCCAACTCTCCTCTGATTGTTAAGGATGCTAGAGTTCGTTCCCCTGAAAGCCGTGAGAGTAACCTTCATGAACCCCTTTACATGGAAACCTCTTGAGGCTTTAACTCACCTGTAATACTTGGAGGGGCAGGGGACTCAGTAAGTAGGTTATAAGTAGGGATATTTGTACTCTAAATTGAGTTACCCCAAGTATAGCCCTACGTATAACCTACTTACTAAGTCCCCTGCCCCTCCAAGTATTCCAGCTTAACCACCATAAACATTCCCCTGAGCTGTGGACAGGCGGGAGGGCACCATGGCAAAACTCCGCTATGCTGCGGAATCAATGCGCGATGTTTGCAAAATCGGGACTGTCTATTTTCTTTGTGACTGGGCTCCACTCAAAGTGGGGTCGCTAGTGAGTAGAGTCTTGTGGCTGTGAAGTGTGGGGTTTGGGATTAATGATCAAGTTCTGAGGCTGGCTGCTCAAAGTTTTTGGAACAAGGTGGTGCTTGGGGCTTGCGGGTCCCTAAAACCTAAACCCTCTCCTCTGATTGGCCCCCGGAATTCTTCGAGCCCATGTGGCAGTGGCTGATGGTCTGAGCTCCGAAACATAGAGGCTGTCCTGGTCCTGCTGTAATTAAAGGGTCATGGGACTGAGTAACTAGGGTTATTATTAAGGTACTTGGAGAGGCAGGGGATTTGGTAAGTATGGTTATAAGTAGAGTTATATGTACCGTAAATGGAGTTACCCCAATTATAACCCTACTTATAACCCTACTTACTAAGTCCCCTGCCCCTCCAAGTAACTATACTGATAGTTTGCCCCGATTAAGGTACTTATAACCATACTTACTAAGTCCCATGATCCTCCAAGTAGAGGTTTACATTCTACCTAGAGGCTCCCCATATACTACCATTATGGAATGTTGTCGCTAAAGCAATACGTAGTAAGGATGGTCTTTGGGACCTAATTCCATAATAGTAGTCTAGGATGCCCAGTAACCTAGGAATAAAAGGGCTCCTTTTTTGGTATTGGGTAACTTCAAAAGGAGCCAAGGACTACAAAAAGGCAATAAGGCAATAAGGGTACTACCGGCATCCTACGGTTGATGATATAAATCCTGCATTACCCATAATAAGGAATATACCATAATTCCCATAGTTTAGAGTCCTTAAGGTAATGCAGGATTTCTATCATCAACAGTAGTAGTGTATATGAGAAGCCTCTTGGGCAGTTTCGTTACTACCTGATAGGGTTTAGGGTTTAGGGTTGCGTATCTTGATTTAATATGCTTCAAGGCCCTGTTCTAAATAATACTATTCAGGCCCCTGTACTAAGGCCTTCTCAGAACCAACATAGAATCCTAAAAGAACTCTGCTAAACCTCAAACATTGCCGTGAGGGTCGACATGCTCACAATCATATACGCTCCAATTACTAACCTACAAAACTACTTTCCTAAACCTAAGCACCCAATCATCGGGTGCAAAGGACCTAAAACCGGCCCTAAAACCCCTCTTTATGATTTCCTTGTAGATCCTGTCTAGAACCCCGATGCTCCTTTATTACACTGTGCGGCACGCAGCCACTCAGAGAAGAATCTGAAGCACTGAAGACTCAAAAACGCGAAACCCCTTCCTCTTTCAGGACCCATGTACCCTTTGATGGGTTGGTTTAAGTTTCCTTTCTGGGTTCTACACGGGTACCGTTAGGGTTTAGTGTTTACGGGTCCATGTGCCCAAACAGGAATATACTTTGGTCCGAAGTACTCCCTATGTCGGCCAAGTATGAACTACATGGCTACACAGACCCTCAGAGTTTCAGCAATGATGTCGTAGAATCAGGAAGTCATACTACGGAACCTTAAAGAAGTCGACGGTTAGGGGTTCAGGTCTGTTCTACATGTGAAATGCGGACGCAGCCAAGGATAGGACACTTGTAAGACCAAGCAGACACAGGTACAATAACCCTAAACTCCAAACCCTGAGGTAACCCACACTTGTCTTCTAAGTCCCCATGAAGGGTTGAGGAACACTGAAACCAACTTCTAACTGCTCAGGCCTCTACCTAGGATGCCCAGTAACCTAGGAATAAAAAGGGCTCCCTTTCTGGTATTGGGCCCTAGGACCACAAAAAGGGAATAAGGTTACTACTGGGCATCCTAGTAAATGTATTTAGCCCATATTAAAACCAAGAGCCGGGTAACTTAATAAGGAACCTAGGACCACCTAGGACCACAAAAAGGAAATAGAGCCGGGTAACTTAATAAGGAACCTAGGACCACAAAAAGGGAATAAGGGTACTACTGGGCATCCTAGCTATAGTTGAGTTTTGTGGGGTTCAGGCCTCTTCTGCCAAGCAGATGATTTACATATAGTAATAGCAGCAATACTAGTAGTAGTCGTAGTAGTAGTAGTAGTAGTAGAAGCCGTAGTCGTAGTCGTAGTCGTAGTCGTAGTCGTAGTAGTAGTAGTAGTAGTAGTAGAATTACGAAAACCCCTGAACCTTCAAGCAGCGGTGTGGGTCTAATATAAGGGCCTTGGTCATTTGCGGTTAGCATGGGATTCTGGGGTATGCTATATTACACTTGTAATAAGGAACCTCTTGGAATAGTAGTGGTAACTATTCAGGCCCCTACATCAGGATGACACCCAGACGCAGGGGTTGACAGCAATGCTTCTGCCTTAGACACCATCTGCCGAACTTACACTAAGTGTCGATTTCAACAATCCCCGAAATTGTTTAGACTTAGGGCTCTATACTAACCAATTAGGGAAGTTGAAAACTATGTCAAATCGATACCATTCACGGACAACATGCCAAAACCTGGCAGCAAACTCCTGAATTCCGCTGCCGTCAAGCTGAAAGCCCTGAAATCCCTGAACTTCCACGACCCAAAGCTTTAGAACCCTAGACAATTCACTAAAGCCTGCGTCCATGATGTAGAGTCATATGGGAGTTTCCGAAAACAGGGGACCCTACTATAATACCCTAAGTAGTAGGCTCCTTATTATCAGGCACCCCAAATAAGGTACCCTAATTTTCGGAAACTCCCATACAGAGCCCGAATAATTTCAACAAGGTTCAGGTGGTTGCTATGCGAAAAAGGAACCCTACGAAGTAGTATTCCGGATTCTGGATTCGGACACGGAATGGTATTGCTAAGTATGCCAAAGGCTCCATGTACCTTTATAGTAGATACTTAGGCCTTAAAGGGGTCCCTATATGGGTGGCCTTAAAGGGGTCCCTATATAGGTACTTTAAGGCCTACGTATATACTATATGGGTGCATGGAGCCTTAGGGCATGCAGGCATCTTTTGCCGGAGCCCTAAACCTATGGCATGGCGGGGGGTCGCACCTGGTGCGCCTCTGGCAGGGCCCGCAAAAGCCCCCGCTGCCTCTTTCGAAGCATGTTGGGTCCAAGCACTGCTTCTTACTACTTCCAATATTGTTTCTATGATCACTATTGTAACATTATCAAATATTATTAGTACTGTTCTTATGAGTCTTATTGGCAGTTCTTATGAGTCTTATTTGCAGTATTCGTATATGCGTATTCTTATATCCCTAAGCTCAATCTTAAATTTGAAACCGAAAAAACATCACTGATTATCCTACAGAGGAGAGAAGGACAGCCCTGCACTTGCACAATGAACTAGACACATGTCTTACACCAGGGATGTGTCTAGATCTCGACACCGGAGACCTCAAAGCGGGATAGCGTGACAGCCCCCAAATCTCCCAAGTACTTTTGCGTTTAGGTGTCTAGGTTTGGGATTCCGGGTTTAACCTAAACCCCAAAGCCTTAAACCCAAAACCCTAGACCCTAAACCCTGGACCACAACACGAAACCTTTGGTTGAGGCATAAGTACCCGAAGCCCCAAAGCCTAAACCCGAAACCCTGTAAACCACGACCCTAACCTTTCAGGTCCACACTGTACCCAGACTTTTTGTCAACATCTGTTTTGGGCAAACCAGTGGCAAGTTCTCCACATTAGGACCCTGTTTGGAGTCCATGTTGCAAGGGTGCAGCCTTCTTTTGGGTTCCTAAAAACTCGCAGGTTATACCCCTTTCATAGTCACAGGGTACAGCCCCTTACAACAATAGGTGCTTCCAGTTCCCGTGACAGGCTTTCCCAAAGGGTCGAAGATACTGCTTTGGGAGATACCTTTCAACATATTCCTGGGCTTTTGTATGAACAACAATAGAAAATAATTCCTAAGGAGACTATAGTTTGATGTTTTCAGACTCGCTCTAGTTCATTGTTGGGATAGGATTTAAAATGTACATGTTTATTCCTTATTGGGTTCAAGTACCCATAAAAATGTAAAATGTTACCCAACCATGACAAAGTTCTAAGGTTTGGAGCCGTCCCTCCGATGATCCACATCGTGCCTTGACTGGCAGGGACGTTCGGAGATGCCTGGCTGTCTGTAAGAATGTAGACCCCTTTAGGGTGTAGGGTTTAGGGCTTATACAAAGTGTTTAGGGCTTCAGGTCAGGAGTTTTGTGCGGGTGTCCCTAAACCCTAAACTCTAGACCCTCAATCCTAAACCGTGATTTGTGTTTTGTTTTGCCTAAACAACTTGTATTTATCCTGGGCTTGAGGGTATTGGGTCTCGCGTTTAAGGTTTACGGTATCTGTATCGTATATACATAGGCCTCAAAGGGGTTACTATGTCGGTACTTTAAGGCCCCAAGTATATACTATGTAGGCACATGGAGCCTTTGGGTTTATGGTTCCTTGAAGAGACACTCTACGGGTACTACATGCTAAGCAGGCCCAAGGAAACCTTTGACCCTCAATTTCGAAACAATTAAAGCCGCGAGCCCTAAATCCCGAAACGCAGGACAGCTTAAACCCGAAACCGCAAATCCAAAATTCAATACACCGCCCCAGTAATGGCATCTGTATTCTCAGGACCTCCACTTCGTAACTGAGACACGCCTGAGTCCAAAAGCCACCCGCCCCCTGAATCTAAGACCCTACCCTATAATGCTCCCGGACCCTCGTAGTGAGATCCTAAACCTTAGCCCCCAAAGCCCGAACCCTCGCCCACGAAGCTCCTAAGCCTATTAGGAAGTCGCAAGCGCGCAAAAAGCCTGGAGACTTAAAGCATGCGACGTGCTTTTCGCTCGGGTTTTGGGCACGTGGTGCTCGGAACTCCATGGCTAAGCTGACAACCAGAGAATTAGGAAAGCATAGGGTAGTGTTGAAACACCCACAAAATCCTATGTTTTACGCACATGCAATGATGTTTCGGTTAAATATCTGAAAATGAGAACACCAGGACAAATCATGAAATGTCAGCCATAGCCGTGATGAAGTCCTGTGCAAGCGGGCTGCGAAGAAACAAAGAGCACAGCAGTTTCTTCACCCGCTGGCAGCAGACGAAAGCGAGCATAGTCTGTGGGATATTTGCAATCTCGAGGCAAGGGATCCAATTCTGCCAAGCCGAAAACAGCCCATACCTGTGCAGCTGCCCCACACGTGTGAGCATCCATGCCGAAGCAGGATGCCAGCATCAGCACTTCAGACCACGGCAACCAGACACCAACCGGCGCCATAGACTCATAGACCGCACTCCATACCGGAAGTTGTCGAAGGCCCTCATCACTATGTCACTATGTGTTCGTGAAAGTCGTCATTATCTCTAGAATGGCGATTATGATTCTGTATTCGTGAAAGTCAAGTCATCATTATCATGACCTTATGAGCGATCTGTAGAACTCTCGTTGTCATGCTCATTATCAGTGGCATACTTAGCACGAAGGTGGTATCATTATCCTGATAGCCTTACTTTTCCTTGGCCTTCTTCATTATCAACATACGATCATGATAGCCACCATCCCGGTGTTTATCATCATGACCGTCATCACCATTATCCCACGGGATACACCTGGGCAATCATTACCAGGTTTTTTTAGGTGCCTGTTTCCTATTAGGAGCCGTAGGGTAAACCACAAGTCCAAGCCGGTCGTGCTCGCTTTTGGGCTGCCCATCCCACGCTGGCGGTGCATACCTCAACGTGGGGCTATACCCCAAAGGCTTCATGTGCCTACATAGTATATACTTGGGCATTAAAGTACCGACATAGTAGCGCCTTTGAGGCCTGTGTATATACTATACAGATACATGGAGACTCAAGGTACCTACAGCCTCCATTGTATTTCGCAATTTTTGGTAACCTTATGGGACCAACCCAAATACATAACCGGTTAACCCAACAAAAGGAACTACAACGGAGATTAGCTGACTGAATGATACGGGCTTGGGGTTTCTAGGCCTTAGGCCAGGCGGGCAGTGTTTGAAATTTAACTGGGGCTTTGATGTTAAAGAGTCCAGGATATCGGTTTAGGGGTTGGGGCCGGTTAAAGTCAAGGGTTTCGTCAAATTTCCTACTTGTCAGGTATCATGGGAACTAAAGGTGAACCTTTTTGGTTATATAAGGCTATATAGGGACTATACTGCCCAGAAAAGGTTAAAGGTTACCTATTCTACTACTAGGATTTTCCTTCCCTGAAACCTATAAACCCTGACTCCTCAAACTTGGGCCGTGTAAGGCGCAAAACCAGGATGAGCTGGCTTGCATTGCAGCACTTCTGGTGGACTCGGGGGTTGGGGCTGTTGGGCATTACCCTGCAGCCTACTTGGAGGGGCAGGGGACTTAGTAAGTAGGTTATAAGTAAGGTTGTAATTGGGGTAACTCCATTTAGGCATTATATAAAGCTTAGGTTTAAGTTGTGTGCATACTATGTCAGGCCCTGATGGGCCTAAACCCGAAACCCCTAAACCCCTAAACCCCTGCACCCCCAAAGTGTGGGTGGATCTTGAGCCTTCTAGGGCTCAGGAGTTTCGAGTTGGGCTTGGGTGTGCTTTAGGTCTTGAGGTTTCAGGCGCAGGGGGACGCGATGTAAGTTAGTAACAGGCTTCGAAACAACTTGGACATCGGACCTACGGATTCCGTCAGTTTTTGGTCGTCCCCTCAACAAGATGCCAGCTAGATGGTAACTAAGATGGCCTGAGGCTGGAGTGCATGTAAGCTTGCATGGGGGATTCAGATATAGGGCTTTGGGCCGGGTTGCAGGGCCAGCGTAGGATGCTTACAGCGCAGGGCTGGAAACCTGCAAGATACAAGGCTCAGCTAGTTTAGTGGTAGTGGCAGTAGTCGTATCAGTAGTACTAGTATTATGAGTCGTAGCTGTCGGCCATTAGTGACAACTAAATCAGCCTCAACAAGACTGAGCGGTTCGGGGGCCGAACTCGACCCCTGCGTTTTGCATATTTCAGGTCCGCCGCCTCCACGACATCACGATGAACTCTGGCGCTTAGGGGCGTTGTCGTAATTCGAACCCTGAGAAACACCAGCCCCTTTCCTTTAACAAATCTATAAAATCCAATCCAAAAAAACAAAACCAAAAAAAAACAAAACCAAAAAAAACAAAAAAAACAAAACAAAAAAAAACAAAAAAATCAAAAAAACAATTATTCCAGCGCTCTTCCAGAATAACATGAAAAAATATACACGAATGGGAGAGTTCTGAAAGAATGTTGTTTTTGTTTTTTTTTGGTTTTGTTTTTTTTGTTTTTTTTTTTTGTTTTATTTTTTTGGTTTTGTTTTTTTGGTTTCGACGCTTTGAGACACATTGGCTACTTGAGAGACAGTTCCATGAACCACTGCGCGTTCCAAAAGAAGCCGATGCGTGTCAGTCGTGTGCTGCATCACATGTATCGCTCATGCATCACTGGTTTCATTCATGCCGTATACAGTTTGTAAATCGAGGTGTTCCGTACTCAAGCCTAGTATAACCTAGTTCTATTTTCCGGTGACTCATATCTGCACAGCAGTCGCGATTCATGACAAGCTTCCGGTGGCCTCCTCAATACTTATTAAACTATTTTGGTTGGAAAGGACTGTAGTGATACAAAATGAAACTAACGTGCAACCTCTCACCAACTGAACTAGTATCATTCCAACCACTATATTAAGTAATCTCCTTAGTCTTGTACTCTACTAGGCTTAAACATTAGAAACCACTGAGATGTAATGATGTAAGCCTTCACATAACATCACTAGAACACACATGAAAAACTTAGACAACTTGATTTGTATTAACCTCT
Source organism: Symbiodinium sp. CCMP2592 (assembly GCA_905221615.1). Classification (NCBI taxonomy): domain Eukaryota; class Dinophyceae; order Suessiales; family Symbiodiniaceae; genus Symbiodinium; species Symbiodinium sp. CCMP2592. The sequence continues at coordinate 1,188,247 of CAJNDT010005668.1, forward strand.
AGACACAGCTAACCTAGACCATTCATGCCAATGCCACTACCTATAGCTGTTCATCTCGTGTTAGTAAGTCATTTTAATACTGCACAAGACAATACATATAATAGTCCTAATGGGGTAGCATTGGTTGTACTTAATGGTAAGACATAATGAAAAATGCAACAACATAATAAGAGCCATGAAAATCTATATCAATAGCAGCACTAATTACCAAGTATAATACCGGTTGAACCACCTATTGTAAACAGACTATATGAAAGATATACTATAACAGTTAACATTAGTTGTGAAATAGTATCAGTAGACATGCATTACTTGTCCGTTCATCTCGTGTTACTAAGTCATTTTAATACTGCACAAGACAATACATATAATAGTCCTAATGGGGTAGCATTGATTGTACTTAATGGTAAGACATAATGAAAAATGCAACAACATAATAAGAGTCATGAAAATCTATATCAATAGCAGCACTAATTACCAAGTATAATACCGGTTGAACCACCTATTGTAAGCAGACTATATGAAAGATATACTATAACAGTTAACAATAGTTGTGAAATAGTATCAGTAGACATGCATTACTTGTCCAGGGATGTAGAATACCAACTACATGATCGTAACGAACAAGTTGGTAATGATAACATAACCAATGTATTAACCTGTAAAGTTAGCTCTTGTCTCACTGTTGCATACTAGTTGTAAACATATGATGTGTCCAAGCTAATTTATCCTAATAAACAAAGACAGCTCATAGCCTCATAGCTCAGGTTATCCGATTATAGACAAGTTAACCAAGGACACTGAACATGCAATAAGCCATTATTGTTGAACTATTGATTATCGAATGCTGGAAGGGTAGACTTCTGGATTCCCAAAGAACTAAATCAAACATTGATAGAACATAGCATCACCTCCAAATGTGAACCAAATGCTATTGTATTAAGTGCATATCTGTTAATAACCTTAATTAGTGAAGCATCGGACCTGTTAAGATTGGTAGAACTATTAATAAGATAGATGATGTAGTCCTAACTGATCTAGTTATATGTTGGTTATGTAGCTTGACATCAACCTATTGATTGCACAATGTGACCAGTAATACAGAAATTATATAGATGTTACTGTTGATGACAGAGCTGATATAGTTAAACTATAGATAATAAGATTGATACCGCGCACATACACACACACACACCGACTGAGCAACTGCCATGCACCAAAAAGGAGCCTTTTCGGGGGTCGTCAGGGAACTTTCATGCACGCTATTCTCTGATCGAGTCGCTGTGGCCCCAGGAGCCAAAACCAGCGGAGCCAGCGAATGGCATTGTCGTAGACCTGCAGCGTCACGGTCTGCGATGAAGTAGTCATTGAAACACAATCATTTTCTAGCGTGTAACCGGGTAGGGAGAGCAGGTAAGTATGGTAGCCATATGCGAGGTTCGTGGACGCTTGTAGTCCATGCAGTTCCAAGGCGCTCGAAGCAACCTCATTGAGGTCAGATGAAAAACCTCACAGTAGCTACCCCCTTAAAGGACGGCCAATCTGAAATATGCAGCTTATGACTACAAAATCTCATGAAGAAATGTTACCTGGTCTTGATATCAGGAACTACTAGCAAGTACATACCAAAACATCCTGCGATGCTTCGGTAACTTCAGAAGATAGATTCGTCGAAGTGTTGAAGCCTTGCCATTGTTTTAACTACCTTGAACTATCAAAACCCACTTTTTGTTAGGGTCCTATAGGGACACTATAACCTGTAGCTTGAGATTCATGATAAGAACGTGGCTGTAGCTTGAGATGCAGTCAGTACAGTGCTGATCAAAGGGGCCTTGGGGCAGGCTTTACCTTCAGCAGAAGCCACAGCAAGCACTTGAATAGCCGTCGATCCTTATCCCTAAGTCTCCCCAAGTTGAGGGTCCAAAGGACTCGATAATAAGGTACGGTTTCGGAAAATAGTAGTTATGTAGCTAAGTATTTGCGAGAGCATGTGATTCTTCGGTACTTGGACCCTACACCCTACACCCCAAACCCTAAAGTCTAACCCCGCAACTTGCACCAACGCCTACGGCGGGAAAGCAAAATTCCGACCGTTCAACATCCCTCAACCCTCAACCGAGCCCGCAACCAGCAAGCCCTAAACAGTTCAGGTGATCAGTCATAGCATAGTGAAGCACACCTTGAACCAACTAGTTGCTAGGCTACCTGCATAAGAGGCTACCAGAAAGAACGCACGTTGTGGTAGTTTAGTCATATTCTCTCCGCAGCTCCTGTCCGATTGCTCGGCATAGGGTTTAGGGTTTAGGATATAGGGTTCAGGCATTAAGCCCTTCTGAAACCCCAACCCATAATTAAGCCCTATTTAGGGATAAGGGGTGGCACCGCCACAATGCGCCTCGGTCGGGGAGAAAGGCCACTGCAAGTCCTCTCGCAGAGCGACGGCTAGAAAAGCTGGAAACCCCTATCCTTGGTCCAGGTTTTCGGATTGTTTGGGGTTTAAGGCCCATAAACCCAGACCTTAACCCGATAAACAGATTTAGGGATTAGGGCTTCAGGCTACGGGTGAGCCCTGTGCCCTAAACTAAGAACATACCCTGCTGACGATTATCCTACTTGCAAGCCTATCTATCTAACGGATGCAAGTATCCCAAGCACCCTTCCAAGGGTGATTAGGGACTATAGGGCTTTAGATCCGAAGTACCACGGCCCTTTAAGCGGAACTTTCAGAGTTTTCTGTGGTGTAGAAGGCTTCCCTCACAGAATCCTAGCAGAACCGATCCCATACAGAATCCTTCAGCTAGACGTGTTCGGAGGGAAGGACCCAGAGAGCCCAATACCCCTTCATTCAGGAATGTGGCTTAAACCATCATATGAAGCCCCATATAATTGAAGCCATATTCCTTAATTCAGGGGTAGCTGAATCCCTAAACCCTATAGATCCCTTTAAAGGAACCCTAGGCATATTCCTTAATCAAGGGGGGCTTGGGCTCTCTGGGTGTTCGGAGGGAAGGAGAAGGAGATTCGAAGAGCCAAGCCCAAGCTACAAACGCCAGAAACAGATCGAAGGACCTTACTTAAAGGATCATGGGACTTAGTATCTAGGGTTTCTTAAAGGGCTCCTTTAAAGGGATCTATAGGGGTTCAATAAGGGTGGTTTTAGGGTCTACTTAAAGGATCATGGGACTTAGTATCTAGGGTTATTATTGGGGGTATTTATACTTATAGTTACTTATAACTAACCCCAATGAGGGGACTTATAACCATAGTTACTAAGTCCCATGATCCTCCAAGTAACCAACCTCTCAAACACTCAACCCTGTTTTCCGAGACCCTTTAAAACCCTCAACCCTTTAAATCTAAGCAGTCTCTGAAACCCGTTTACACTCAACCCTCAATGCTGAAACTCTCCGTAGTCTCTCCAATCCTCATAAACCTTAAGCCTTACACCCGGCACCTCCAAAACCCCTTTAAACGCTGGTGGCCCTGAAGCTTTAATCTAAACCCTGCACATCCCTGCACCCTAAACTCTTAAAGTCTGAGTAGTCTCAATCCTCTAAAGCTATGATGGACCTCTGATTTAGATTCTGGGAGTTTTCGAAAATAGGGGACCCAAACCCTAAACCCGAGACCCATCCTCTAAGCAGGCCGCACAGTGAGGCAGCAAGCCCAACGCCAGAAGGACCTGGCCAAGATTGCAGCTGCAGGTTCGTTTACGCGAATTGGGTTTTTTTGGTGTTTGGGGCTTGAGGGTTTAGGGTTTGGGGCTTGAGGGGTTTAGGGTTTGGATGGGTTTGGGGCTCGAGGGTTTAGGCTTGCAGGGTTTAGGCCGGCTTTAGTGTCTTCTTGGCGAAAGTTGAAGCCAGAAATCACATGGAGTATACAGGTGGCAGCCGCCTGCCACTCTGAAGTAGAAATTGCGATGAAATCCAACAGGGGTTTAGGGTTTAGGGGTTTAGGGGTTTTGGGTTTAGGGGTTTAGGGGTTTAGGGTTTTAGGGTTTAGGGTTTAGGGGTTTAGGGTTTAGGGTTCAGGGTCCAATCCCAGCTAAAAATCACCTGCAAGATCCTAAGTCCGGAGACCTTGATCTTGACCTTGACACCCGGACCCTAATCTTTTGGAGCCCCCCCCCCCCCACAAAGAACACCACAATCCCTCCAGGTACTCGGGAAAGCCCAAAATTTTCGAAATATAAGCAATGCCTTTAGTCAAGCACGTCAGAGCCGAGAAAACCAAACTCAGACACCCGAAACCGTGCCCTTCTGATCAGCATTTACAAGCTGTTGTGTACTTCGGGATGGTCTAATCTCGGTCACCAACCCTAAATCCGAATCCCACGACATGTTCTGCTCATTTTCCGACGTCAGCATCCGCTAATTGTCGAATTGGGCATTGGCAGGATGGGGTTGTGGGCTTAAGGTAAAAGCCAGAAAGTTGGAATATGATTATCCTAAACCCTTCTATGGTAAATTATAGGGTATCCTACCATGAAACCATATCCCAACTTTCTGGAGTTCCCTTCGGGGGGCTGTCTTGAGTTCTGGTTCAGGAATCAGGGCTTGCGCACTCTGGCTTTGGGTGACCTACTGGGGCCTTGTGATTTCCGATACAGCGTTATTGTTGTGTACCTCGTAGCATATGCAATCAAGACAATGAAAAACCTCATGCTGCATACTGTTACTCAGAAGTTGAAAATCTTCATAGTTGCTGAATGTTCTGTTATTCTAGAGATGGGTGGGTGTTTTCTGATTTTGCTTTACTTAAGAACAAACTGCTGGCCTAGTGCTATCTTGCTCAGGTAATGGTAAACCCCAAAACCCTGGAATCCTTGGCCAGGTGCCCCTAAACCGTAAACCCTAAATCCTAATCAAACTATAAAGCTCCACAACAACCCAAGACCCGAGCAGCCTCAATCCCACCCCTGTAACGGCCGTAAACAGCTCTGCAATCGACCTCGACGTAGGCTCGGCAGCCGTTATCCTCCATGCAAGCTGGCGGAAGAAGTCTAGGCCTCGGAGAGCAGGGTCGCAACACAGTGGCTTGGATATCTGGGTTACTAGACCTAATTAAGAGTAACCCTAGAGTAACAAGGGTGCCCTTTAAGGGAACCTGACTAGACCTAAGAGTAGCCTAGGAATAAAAAGGGTGCCTTTTTTTGGTTTGAAGGGGCTTATAAGGGAACCTGAACTCCACAAGAAGGGAAGAAGGGCTTATATTCTAGGTCCTAGATTATGAGAGTCAAGCAATCTCTGGAATGGCGGCCCTTGCCGGCCGGTTTAGGGTTCAGGGTTCAGGCCGGTTTAGGGTTTACCAGGACCCCTAAGCAAGCTAGATTTTTGGAGCTCCTTACTGTGACTTTCATATATGAGTCCTTAACAGGGTAAGTTATCTGGGCTTAAAGTAAGGCTTAGGGTTGGGGCCATATGATCCCCTTGACACGAGACCACAACTCTCAGATTATATACTTTCCCTTCCAGCTTGGGTTTAGGGTTTAGGGTTGAATGTTTGTGAGTGTCGGAGACGATGTGCAGACAGATCAAGATAACTTAGCAGTAACAGAGCCACACCAGCTTTCGCGGCAGTAGGCCGCCGTCGTTGTCGTCGTATCTGTCGCCCTCGTGGAGGGTAGTATATGGACTATCAGTACACGAAGTAGCCCGAAAACATGTTTGTAGTGTATACAATAGCAGGATCTATACTGAACTTAGAACCCTAGCAAAAACTATAATTTTAGCTGTTTCTTAGGGATTATATTAACCAAAAATTAAGAAATATTTTCAAAAACCCCTAAGGGATGTGCCCGACTATCCTGTCCTCTGTTTTCCATCTCGCAACTTCTGCGACAGTCGAATGCCTTTAGGCTCCATTTTAGTTCCTATTTTGCTCAACACCCTAAGGCGCCTGATAGGCTTAGGGGCTTTGTGGGCGAGAGTTTGGGCTTTGGGGTCTAAGGTTTAGGATCTCACTGCGAGGGTCCACGAGCATTAGGGCAGTTTCCATGGTCAGGATCCAATAACAATATGAACATAGTGAACCAGAATACGACCCAGGGGTGCAGAAATCCAAAAGTTCGGTACTCGGGTTTAGGATAGTACTTATGTCAGTTAGTCTTTGGGAAGGCATATGAGCATTAGGTCGTTAAACCCCGAGGGGTACGTCCTAACATAACACTGGTTACCTGGACCCCAAAAGTATGTAGGCTAATGGCCTTTTGGGCTACATTTTGTCTATTTTCGGTGGTTTAGTTAACCAAAACTCACCCTGAGGGCCCATGTAGCCAAATAGTAGATACTTTGGCCTTAAAGTAATTCCTATTTAGGTACCTTAAGGCCTTAGGGCCACAGTTTTTTTTACTATTTGGGAACATGGACCCTAAGCCTAAACCTAGTGGTACACTTATATAACCCTTGAACTTAGGGTCAAAGAACTGCAATGGAGCCTTTAGGTAGGACGTGACCCGCTGATTGGTCGCCTGCACACTTCTGCGAGCTGCTTCGGGTGCAGAACCCCGACCCCAGAGACTGCAAGCCCCTTACGCTTAGGGTTTGGGTGTAGGGCTTAGGGGTTTTCAGGGTTTAGGGTTTTTAAGGTTTAGGGTTTAGGGTTTTTAGGGTTAGGGTTTAGGGTTTTTAGGGTTTAGGGTTTAGGGTTTTTAGGGTGTAGGGTTTTTAGGTGTAGGGCTTAGGGGTTTTTAGGGTTTAGGGTTTTTAAGGTTTAGGGTTTAGGGTTTTTAGGTGTAGGGCTGAGGGGCTTTTAGGGTTTAGGGTTTTTAAGGTTTAGGGTTTAGGGTTTTTAGGTGTAGGGCTTAGGGGTTTTTAGGGTTTAGGGTTTTTAAGGTTTAGGGTTTAGGGTTTTTAGGTGTAGGGCTTAGGGGTTTTTAGGGTTTAGGGTTTTTAAGGTTTAGGGTTTAGGGGATTTAGGTGTAGGGCTTAGGGGTTTTTAGGGTTTAGGGTTTTTAAGGTTTAGGGTTTAGGGTTTTTAGGTGTAGGGCTTAGGGGTTTTTAGGGTTTAGGGTTTTTAAGGTTTAGGGTTTAGGGTTTTTAGGTGTAGGGCTTAGGGCTTTTAGGGTTTAGGGTTTAGGGTTTTTAGGGCTTAGGGTTTAGGGGTTTTAGGGTTTAGGGTTCAGGGTCCATCATATAACACCACGTGCTTCCAGGGACCTTAGTTTTGGGTCCTTAAGGGGTCCAGGGCCCTAATTATAAGGTCCTTGGAAGCATAGGGTAACTGAGGAAGCTAGCAAATCATATTGGGCAAATACCTGCAAGCACACTAGGAATGTGATCCGGTTATGCCTTAAATCTATTAGGGCTCCTTTTATAGTTGGAGGGATATTCCATAGTAAAGGGTTTTTTGGCGTCTCTGGGTCCCATACATGGGAACCTGTACAGATAATCTGATCGTTCAAAGCTGAGGGATAAACCCTCGTCCTCAAAGCGTTAAACCCTCTCTGTTGAGAGGGGGACCTTAAATCCTAAACCCCCAAACCGTAAATCCTCACTGTAGTGATGGCTACTGTACCTTAAACCCTAAACCTCAAAGCTTAAATGGGCTGCTGAGGACACTGGAGCCCTCAAAGCTCGTCTCTAGAAAGGCGGAGCCAGCAAAGCACCAGAGCGGCGATGAATGTACCTCCGGGGGGAGAGAGTGGCTTGGAGTGAGGGGGGTTCGGGTTTAGGGCGAACACAATTCCGAAACGGAGTAAACTCCCGGGGTACTGGGCTTCAGGCTTAGGGCAGCATCGCCAACAGCACCCTAAAGCAAAGGACCCGAAATCAACCCCAAACCCGAGCCCTGAATCCAATCCCTTAGCCGTGGACTGTCGACCCAAACTCCAAACCTCTCGCTGTCCGGGATAGTCGTAAGCCCTGCGTCGCCTCCAACAGCTACCTGTGTAGCGGCTCGCCGGTAAGCCTGCATTTGGGATTTACTATAGGGGCCTCCGCAATTAGTGTAGTGCTGCGGGGGTATATTATCATGATACAGCCAGAAAGAAAGTGTATAAGGGGCGTCTAAGTTAGAGCACTTGGAGGGGCAGGGGACTTAGTAAGTAGGTTCTAAGTCGAGTTATAAGTACCCTAGATGGAATTATCCCAGTTATAACTCTACTTATAACCTACTTACCAAGTCCCCTGCCCCTCCAAGCAAGCCTAAAGTACGGCTACTTCGGGGATGAGCCACTAACCTGGAGGGTCCAAGTACTCAAATAGCAGGGTCTTAGATCCCAAAATCCATACCCTGGGTGGTTTTGGGAGCTTGAAACCCAGAGACTCCAATACCCCTTAATTAAGGAATATACCTGAAATTATACTAGGATCCATATTATGATTTAAAGGAATAATTCCCTAATTAAGGGGTATTGGAGTCTCTGGGAACCCTACTATTTGGGTACTTGGACCCTAAGGGCAAGGGGCTCGCGAATTTCGAAGGCCCCCGTCCGAAATTATTGAAGCCTGCGCCCTCCAACCTCAACATTAGGGCTCCCTCAAAGGATCTATGAAGGGTTCCTTAAGGGGCTCCTTAAAGGGATCTATGAAGGGTTCCTTAAGGGGCTCCCTAAAGGGATCTATAAAGGGTTCCTTAAAGGGTTCCTTAAAGGGATCTATGAAAGGTTCCTTAAGGGGCTCCCTAAAGGGATCTATAAAGGGTTCCTTAAGGGGCTCCTTAAAGGAATCTACGAAGGGTTCCTTAAAGGGATCTATGAAGGTTCTATAAGAGGGGTTTTCGGGTTAGGTGAAGGATCATGGGACTTAGTAAATATCGTTCTAAGCAAGAACCTTACTTGGGGTTATAAGTAAATAAATATGAGTATAGGTTCCCTCATAACAACGCTAAGTACTAAGTCCCATGATGCTTTGTGTAATCCCCAAAACCCCTCTTATAGAACCTTCATAGATCCCTTTAAGGAGCCCCTTAAGAACCCTTCATAGATCCCTTTAAGGAGCCCTTTAAGGAACCCTGGCTGCGAGGTCCCATGATCCTCCAAGCAAATTTGCCTTGAACCCCTAAGCCCGAAAGCTAAACTCCAAAACACCCTTGACCCTAAACCCTAGGCTTAGGGCTTAGGGGCTTAGGGTTTGGGGTGTAACTCCTGCAATCGTGGCAGCTTTGGGCGCAGTGAAGATATGTTCGCCCAAGCAATCTCCTAACAGTCCAAGGACTTGACTACTATGTGCTCCCCCGAATACCAGTCCACGTTACTCCTATCCTAAACCCAAGCACCGAATTCTTCAATCCTTGGACGCTTCGGGATCTAGCTTCTCGGCCCTGGAAAGTTACTCTGACCTACGATTGCTGGGTGCGAAACCGAGCAGTTAAGATTCCAAATCCTCGAGAGAAGCTTTCGATCCCAAATGCTACAAACCGAACACAGGCCACACTGTGAGCGCCGATGCTGATGACTTCAACGCGGCCTCTTTCTCAAATAAGCAAACTCAACCTCCACAATCAGACACAATCACAAACGAGTGTTGGTGTGTGTATGTGTATGTGTATATATATATATATATATATATAAAGTATGTTATTTTGCAGGTACAACAACAACCCAATAAGGAATAATGTTGGTATTTAGTCCGAACCCTACAGTACCCTTGTCTTGCCTCACGCTGCCGGTGCTCTGCTATGATGTCCCAGTCCGCTTCCCGCAGCTTTCTGCAGTCTGCAAACTTCCACTCCTGGTTTGGTGTTTACCCAAAGGGTCCGAAGTCCATCTTTTTTAGAAAGCAGGATTTCTGCAAAATTTGAAATACTGTTATGGTTTGGGAAAGAACCCCCCCTCCCCCCTCCTATTATAAGAACCCTTACAGTAACCCGTAGAGGAAACACAAAATTGTTGATCTACTGGATCTGTCTTGTCTTTAGACGTCTGGCGGAGTAGCGGAGGACCTAAAAAGTGCGATTTACGTGGCCTGGCCAGCGGAGTATTTTATAGCCCGATTCAAACTTATACTACTTTATTTAGAAGGGTTGCTATAAGGGTTTATAGGTTTTTCGCAGTCTCTGGGTGGTCCCGGCCGATGCTGAGAAGACCAAGGAGGGGTAGTAGCCGTAGGATGGTGCACAGGGTTGCACTCCAAGCTTAGGGTTTAGGGCTTAGGCTTTATGAGTTGAGGGTTTAGGGTTTAGGCTCCAGGGTTGAGGGTTTAGGCTTTAGGGGTTGACGGTCTAGGGCTTAGGCTCCAGGGTTGAGGGTTGAGGGTTTAGGGGGTTAGGGTTTAGGATTCAAGGTTGAGGGTTTAAGCTTTAGGGGTTGAGGGTTTAGGGTTTAGGACCTCAAGGTCTTATGGTTATAGTAGCCAAAAAGTTGGAACAATATAACCCTCATTCCTTTATGGTAAACTATACGGGAATCCTAGCACTAGCCATCCTAAACCCATGTTCCAGCTTTCTGGGCTTCACTACAAACCCTAAAACCCTAAACCCTCTAGATCCCTTTACTTTAAAGGACCCCTTATAGATCCCTTTAAAGGACCCCTTATAGATCCCTTTAAGGGACTTATTTGGGCCTTCCTCGAGAACCCATGAGAGAAAGCCTTGAAAGCTCTAGGCTTCGGTCTGTTCCAGCTTGCTTTTTCAAACCGACCGAAGCCCGACGGCAAGGGCTGGACCGTAAAATCAATATCGGTTTAGGGTTCAGGGGTTTAGTATTTTTTTTTTTGGGGGGGGGGTGAAGGGTTTAGGGTTTAAAGTTTAAGGTTTAGGGCTTAGGGTCTGAGGTTTAGGCATCAGGGTTTAGGGATCTATAAACCCTAAACCCTCCAAGAAAAGCAGGGTACTTCCATCTAAACCGGCTGCTATTTGTTCTTGAAACATAGAGATCTGATTCCGTCGACCCGAAGGGAAGCACTGAGGAGCAGATAATTCTAGAATTCCAGAAACTCCAAAGTTGGTCCAAGAACAGTCGCCCTCCGTAAAAGCCCTAAACCCTGAAACCCTTAAACCCCTTAACACCTAAATTCTAAACCCTAGACCCCTACACCCTCAAAGCCCCTAAACCCCTAATATCCATAAAAAAAACCCTAAACCGCAAAAATCCCTGAAATCCCTGAACCCTGCGCCACGCCAAGGCACCGTGGTCTCAAGGCCCTGCTGCACGAGGCCGGGCTTCACACCAGCATCCTCGAAAGGGTTTAGGGTTTACCCTAAGGCTCCTAAGAGGGTCCTTAAAGGGCTCCTCAAAAAGGGATCTATAAGAGGGGTTTCAGGGTCTACTTAAAGGATCAAGGGACTTAGTACCTACCCTAAGGCTCCTAAGACGGTTAGGGACTTTCTGAGGAAGGGTTTGGGCTTTGGGGGCTTGGGGTTTGGGGTCTAGTCTAGGGATCTGTGTTCAGGGTTTGGGCTTGGGATTGACGATTGCGGATTGATGATTCAGGTGAATAGAAGCTGGAGCGTGAAGCTTATCCAAGTAGGCAAGTGAGTCCAGGCATGATATGCCATTCAGATGTATGCAAGTATCAATCCTTCCACCCGGAAGGGCCATGTCGCAGAAGTCTACATCGGGATGGTAGATATGGCAGGCAAGGACCTCGTTATCGTAGCAGTGCCCGTTGTCAGCAGCAATGATATCCGGCTCGTGCTCCAGTATCATCTCCATCTGTATCCGGCAGATCCCGTGCTCCTCGCCCTGTGCAAGCCTCCCGTAGGTGCTTCACCCTGCCAGCCCAAACGTCCAGGACTCAAACTTTCCAAGGCAGAAGCTTGACACTGACAAACTTACTTGGAGGGGCATGGGATTCAGTAAGCAGGTTATATATAGAATTATATAAATTACCGCAGTATAAATGGACTTACCCCAATTATAACCCTACTTATAACCTATACTTACTAAGTCCCCTGCCCCTCCAAATAGCCAACAAGGAAGCGGTGTTTCGAGTGGTCTGAGGCTTGCGGGAACCTGGCCTTTAGTTCAGATCTTAGTGTTTAAGGTTGTGACGCTCGTAGTGAGATCCCAAACCTTAGCACCAAAAACCCAAGCCCTTGAAGGAACCCTGGTTACTAGACCCTAAAACCCTCTTTTCTCACCCTTACAGACCCCTTTTAAGGAGCCTTTTAAGGAACCCTAGTTATTAGGCCCCGTGATCCTTTAAGTAGACGCTAAAACATAGAACCCTTATAGATTCCTATTACAGAGCCCTTATACAATCCTTATAGATTCCTTCTAAGGAGCCGTTTAAGGAACCCTAGCTGCTAAGTCCCGCAGGAACAGAGTTTATGCCAACAACGCTTCACGACTCCGACGCTGACAGACGCACCCGAGCCTGGCCCTAAGTCTCTTTTGGGTATGGGCGGAGTGTAGCTATAGGGTATTTAGGGTTTAAGGTATTTAGAGTTTAGGGTTTAGGGTTTACTGTTGGCGGGAAAGTGTATACTATAGGTATACGTGACGAGTCTGACAAGGACCTAAGGAGTGGTGTTACTGTAACGACTTATTCGGGATTCTATGACATCTGAATCCCCTGAAAAATCCTGAAACCTGCGTCATCGGCTCATGTGATACGCATGCAACAGCCCTCACTTCTCCCCAAGTGCCAAACCCCCAAACCTTAAATCTCAATCCTTACACCCGGATCCCCCGACCCCAAACCAGTCCTCCATCTTCTGGCGGATGAAGGCTTCACTGAGCAGGAGGGGGTTCATTTTGAGCTGGTGGGAAGGTTTTGGGGTTTAGGGCTTAAATTAAGAAAGGGTTTCACGATCGGGCTTAGGGCTGGCGGCTGAGCAAGTGGATCCTGCTTAAGCTTCATAACAACCAGTGTATCCCGGACTCGAAAAACTCAAAAGAAGCTTGCCGCTATAGTTTTCTGGATATTCCTGAATGAAGCTGGTTTGGAGTTTCTGGGACGTCAAACGATACGAACCAGATTTTTTCAGCGTATAAGGCTCACAACAGATTCAAGCACAAAACCTTCCACCGAGCCACAGCTTTTCCTTCGTCTTGGGATAGTCTGAGGTTACGAATGCTCCACATCCTTAAGTCCTAAGTATCCATGTGCCATCTGGTATAATTTTCATACGGTTTCGCGTGCGGCAAAAGTCTACGCTGGATGGGCACATACACTATATACAACCGGCAAACCCAAATAAAAGGGAGCGCACATGGAGACTTCGGGTAATTTGGACCGCCCAAGTAGGCTCCGGTACCATGTGTCTGAAGACAACATTAGATGTGCAGTTAGTCCGGGCTTTCTCCAGTAACGCCTTAGTGAATGAAGTGCAGATTATGTTGGGCACCGAAGGCTTAAGGGGGTTCGATCAGGATTTAGGGGTTGACAGATCCCTTTAAACCCCAATAACGTGAGAGATGCTCTCAAAGCTGCTAGTTAAAGTAAAAGCGCAGCACTACTGGGAGAATCAAGGGATTTCGTGAGCAGGTTTGGGTATAACTGTTGAATCGCTGCTGAACTAACTAACTTAATAAAGGACACCTCGTGGTTTATGGTAACACATAGAACCTAATTACAATTCGGAATATAACACGACTATCGTAGCTTCATGTAGAATCGTCTTCCTGTTTGTGGAAAGCTCGTATACACCAGGCGCTCACAAGCCCGATCAAAACCCCAAGAACCCTGACGAAGCCTTGAAGGATTTCTCAGAAAGAACCCTTCCGAGAGTGTCGGGGGCAGCTTAACCACGAACCACAGCCTGTGCTAGGGATTTAGCTTCTCAGGTGGTTCTTGTTGTCCGCGTGCCTTTAAGGACACCGTTTTCCGAGCCCTTACAAACCCTAAACCCTAAACCCTTAAACCCTAAATATCTTGAAGGCTAAACCCTAGACCCTCTCAACCCTTTAAAAGCTCCCTTTAAAGGCTAGAGCCCTATTTCCCGAAACCATATAAACCAATCCCTAAGGGTCCATGTGCCCAATTAGTATATACATTGGCCTTACTCCCTGTACAGGTACATTGGGCCCCAAGCTCTTTTTCTGTTTGGGTACTTCCTTTTTAGGTACGTTGGGCCAAAAGTGATGTTGGTTAGGGCTGCTTTCAGTGATAACAGAGAAATGAGAGGGAGTCGGAGAAAGCATCTGGATCGGAACATCGTTCATCAAAACATGAGACATCCCATCATCAGTATCCCCCGCCATCGCTTTCACCTCTAACCTCAATCCTCATTCACCTCTTAGCCCTGAATCCCTGAACGAACGCACCCTGAACACCCTGTACACCCTGGACCGGGGTGTAGGACGAGGGTACCGGGACAGGGGGGACAAGGGTACCAGGTAGGGGAAACCCAACCCCAAACCCCCAAAACACCCAAAATCCCTCACACTCTTTCTGCATCTCCGAACCTTGAGCCAACCATTGTTGGCAAAGTCTATAGTTAACCTCAGTGATGACTCGATCTGCGTGTCATCCTTGCGCAGGGGCTGATGCATCAGACGACATGTCCAGATGAGCAAGAGGGCTTCAAACATGCGTCTACAAACACTCCTCCTTCCTGGGAGTTGTCAAATCTTGATGCTCGCAGCACCCTCCAGGCACTGCGCACAGCTCCCCAAAAGCGCTCATGCACAGATTCTGCTGGACTATTCCTTCGGCAGAACCCCTAAGACAAGATTAGCACCAGTGATCCCGAACCGTTTATGCAGGACAAAGGTCACTAGTGAAGTTCATGTATCCAGCATTGCTGCCATTAGCAATTCTAAGTGCGTCACGTTCGCTCAAGGAGTCCAGCCTTCTCTCTGAGAGTTTGCAGCCGAACTCGTGGGAGAGTCTTCGCAAGCAGATCTGCTACCAGAGTTTCCCCCGGCTCGTGAATGACCCCAGCTTCCAGATCCCGAATGGAATCCCGTAACCAGCTAGCACGAAGAGCTACTCCGCGTGTTTTCCATTTTAGTGGTTGAAATGTCTCTCGCAGTGCTAAGATGATCGCGCCGAATTATCGCACCGAAGTGTGATGGGGAGTGTCATTCCAACCAGCAGATTTACTGCATTCTGCATCCGTCCGCCCTGGCTTAAGCATTCTGACATCGCGACGTTTCCAGCCTCCGTAGCCGACCATGCTGTCAGCTTTTGTTTTGCAGACGCCCAGTCTATGATGCTAGTTCCTAACATATACACCATGCCCGATCGCGATTTTCCAGCTGTTGGTGCGAATGATGCGTCACTGACACATGTGAACTCCTTGATGTCTTTCTGCGCCTTGTAGGTAAAACAAACGTCCAATGTTCCCCGGGTGTATCTCCACACATGGCGAATCAACTGCAAAACCCGCTTCGGTCTATGAGTCAACTCCGATGCCAACATCCCCACCGTGCTGGCTATGTCAGGCCTCGACCGCATACAAAAGTGTTCCTAGTTCTCGCTGACACTCAAGCTTATTCTGTTCATAGGCCTCGTCCTTGACCTCATCGTCGTCAAGCTCAAGCTGCGGTAAGGCTGCACAACCCTTAAGATGCAACCATTGTCGTCGATGGAGCTCCGGTAGAATCCACGCGCGTTGATTGATGATCACATCGCCCTCCAGGTTAAATCCCACTTGCACTCCAAGGAAGACGAGTTCCGCCTTGCGTTCCAGTTGCCCCAAATTTCCACATGTGATGTCACACGGTGCACGGCTAACAAACCCCTGAAGTTTCAATGCGCATTTCTGGCCGATAAACTCCAGACATCGCGATACCATTTCAGGACATGCCATACCCGGTACGTCGTCCACGTACAGGGTCCCAGCAAACCCAGAACCTCAGCTAAGTGACCGAACCCATGGCCAATCAACATGGATTCAAGCAGAATCTTTTCCTGAATGAAAGCGTTGGGAGCACCAAAGCCAAATCTCAAGCACTCGCTAACCCATGCATCCTCGGTCCATGGCTCCACGTACGGTCGATTTCTTTCCACTGCAACCACAAAACGAAGCTTGCTCTGGTCATCAACACGCTCAAGCTCAAAAGCCTCAGCCCTCTTGAAGACCCTTGTGGTTGGATCTAACGCCCACACAAGTGTGCACAGCTGTGACAGTTCATTCATCATTCAACACAGCTGGAAGCTCATCTAGCTGACCTGCCCTTTGCAAATGCCATGCTCCGTGCTCAACTCTCCGATAATCGTCAATGTGTTCAAACTGTGAGCCTTAATGACAATGTTACCCGGGCTAGTCAACATTCTCCATTCCAAACCCGTCAAGCGTAAGCTCCAAATCCATGCGAACTGATCATCATCACTCTCCTCCTGAGACTCATCCCCGAACTCGCTCGGGGTTAAGTCGTCGCTTCCAACACTATCCAGCTGAGAAAGCTCTGAAGGAGAAGAGTTGCCTTCTTCAGAGAGTTGGTCACTCCCGTGCAATACCATATTTGCACACACCCGATAACATGAGGCAGACTTTGCTTCAGCTCCCACAAGTGCAGCCGCTTTAGCCTTAGCTCCTGGTTTCGCCTTGGGTTCCGGTTTATCCTTTGCTGCTGCTTCCTTTGCCGCCGCAGCCTTGGCTGTGGCGTTGGCTTCCTCGGCTTCGGCTTTCGCCTTAGCTTCGCTTCAGCCTTGGCTGCTGTTCTTGATTTCGCATCCTCCTTGCCCTTGCCTTTGCCTTTGGCCTTTGCCCCTTTAGGATCACCATGCCAATACTCGCAATCGTTTCCTTTCAAACATCTTCGCTCGGTGTTGAAGAAGAATGCGCATGGAGTGAACTTGGTGTCCCCTGTTGCGTTCCCTTTCTTCCCTTTCCCCTTACCCTTAGCAGCGGTGATCTCATATTCCCCAGTCCCAACATCAGAACCTTTGGTATGATGCGGTTTGGAGAACTCCTCAGCTGCAAGACGTCGCGCTTCCGCCTCAATCGCCGTCTGTAGAAGACGCACACCCTCCTCGGTGGGATTCAAGATCTCAGGGCGAAGTCGAAGCAGATTCAAGCGCGTACTCAAGGTGAGACTCTTCTTTTCCAAAGTTCGCACCATGTTGTTAAGGGAAGAAATAGCTACAAGAATCCTTGATGTGGCCAGCTTCAACCTTCTAAGTGTTGCCAAACACTCAGTGAATGTACCAGCCTGCGGTAAGTTCCTCAAGAATGATGTCAAGCCTGACTTCTCCTCGATGCCACCGGGCTGGTAGCGCTCAAGAATGGCCTCTAAGATCGTCAAAGAAGGAACCACTTGACCCGCAGCAGATTCAATCACACCTCGCTTAATATCATCACCCGTCTGAGAAAGCAAAGTCATGGCCAACCTACTCTCAAATTCTTCACAACCACTCGCAACTGGAGGGACGTCAGGGTCATGAACTCCGGCATCCATGCATCGTTGAAAACGCCCCAATGCACTCGATTTGGTGCCTAACGAACTTTCCGAAGCCCGTGCCGATACACGACGCAACCGACACCATCTCAGTGGCATACTGTGAAACCTGCAGGCCTCGTTCCCATGCCTGTCCACGTGGATCAAGAATCTTTGGAAACTCCTTCATCAATTTCCACTGACCACCTTGAATGCGCAGATCTTTGGACTCCAACTGCAAAGCTTGACCTACAGCCAAAGATGTATCTGCCTTTACAAATTCACGAGGTAAGGCTGGAGGTGGAGCACTTGGTGCCCATGTACCGTTAGTCAGCCCAGGTGGATTCCCAAACCAATCCTTGATCGGCTTCTCATCATAAGCATCCCACTACTGGTCTCGATCATCATCCGCTTCATCCTGGAGTGGCGTCCCACTCGCCACGTTGAATGTTTGGACCCGGCTAGGTTCCTTATCTTGCACCTCATGCGCACGCTCTGGTACTGAAGGATCTGTCTTTGGCTCGCGGCTCAAGATATGGCTGGTGACCTTGGATCTCCTCATCTCTCGCCGTTCAGTTTCCACAACTCGCGCCATGACCGATGCAAGCTCCTTTGATCGTTCACTCTCCTCCTCACGAGGTCTGGACTCGAGTTTCTGAACAACCTCCTGTAGATCAAGTATCCTCAACCACAGCTTGTCTGATTCAAGTTTATTCTGCTTCATGAAGGTTTCCCTCTCGGCATCGCCACTAGCTAAACCCAGGGACTCCAATCTAAGCACGCAGTCATTCAGCTCATCCAATCTTTGGCTCATCGCCTCCTGGAGAGACACTTGTCCCTCGATGCCATCGACTCTCTGAACAACGTGTTTCACGCCCTCTGTCAACTCAGTCACACGCTGACTCAACAGATCATACACTTGGTTGCTCTGCACTGCGGCCTCCCGTAGCTGATCAATTCCCGCTACAGCCGTAGTTAAGCCTGTCGCAAGTATATTCGTTCGACGCTCCGCCTCTATGCGAAGACCTTCGAGATTTTGTTGCACCTGCTCAATGTTGCTTATGGCTACCATGTTCCATTGGGTCCCTTCAAGGTGCCTCATCAACTGGATCACGTCGCCATTAGCTGTCCTGATCTGTTGCATCTGCCGAATCAAGCCCTGGCCAGTGGCAGGAAGTGAAGATGACTGCTGTTGCTGTTCTACGGAGTTACGGCCCGGAGCGCTTGGGCTCATGACCTGATGTTGGTTAGGGCTGCTTTCAGTGATAACAGAGAAATGAGAGGGAGTCGGAGAAAGCATCTGGATCGGAACATCGTTCATCAAAACATGAGACATCCCATCATCAGTATCCCCTGCCATCGCTTTCACCTCTAACCTCAATCCTCATTCACCTCTTAGCCCTGAATCCCTGAACGAACGCACCCTGAACACCCTGTACACCCTGGACCGGGGTGTAGGACGAGGGTACCGGGACAGGGGGGACAAGGGTACCAGGTAGGGGAAACCCAACCCCAAACCGCAAAAACACCCAAAATCCCTCACACTCTTTCCGCATCTCCGAACCTTGAGCCAACCATTGTTGGCATAGTCTATAGTTAACCTCAGTGATGACTCGATCTGCGTGTCATCCTTGCGCAGGGGCTGATGCATCAGACGACATGTCCAAATGAGCAAGAGGGCTTCAAACATGCGTCTACAAACAAAACGTATATACTATTTGGGCACATGGACCCTTAGTTGGGCCCAAAGTATATACTATTTGGGTACATGGACCCTTAAACCCTAAACCCTACCCTTGTTTAACCCTTAAAGGAACCCTCAAAGGATCCCTATTTGGGGAATTGAAGGAACCCCAGAGAGCCCAATACTCCTAATTAAGGAATATGGCTTAAATCATTATATGAAGCCCTATAAAAGCCCTATATAATTTAAGCCATATTCCTTAATCAAGGGGAATTGGGCTCTCTGGGACCCTCCACCCCTCAAACGAGCTTCGGCCTGAATGGCCCTGGCTTCGCTCCATTCCGGAGCCTGCACGGAACTCAGAGGTCCCTGGGGGTTTAAGGGGTTCTATAAGGGTTCCTTTAAAGGGATTTGTAAGGGTTCCTTTAAAGGGATCTATCAGGGTTCCTTTAAAGGGATCTATAAGGGTACTATACGGTTTTAGGGTCTTCTTTCGCAGCTGGTCTCTGCCCTAATGCTCCTGGACCCTCATCCCAAGCCTTAGCCCCCAAACTCCAAACCCATCGCCCACAAGGCCGATGACCCAACTAAGAGCCTTAGGGTGAGGGGTTGATAAGAGCTTAGGGTTTAAGGCTTCAAGATGTGGGGCGTAGGGTTTGGAGTGTAGGAACTAGGGTTGAGGATGTGTTGCAGTTCGGGATTTAGAACTTAAGACCCTAAACCCTAACAGTTTAAGCTTAAGTTTTGGGGCTTCAGGTGTGCCATAATCCAAAGCCTCGATGGGGAGATGGTTCCACGGCTCTTGATTGCCTGTTGAATCTTGGGATAGGATTAAACATTTAATTTTCCTTATTGGGTCTAAGTACCCATAAACATGTGAAATGTTACCCAACTATGACAAAGGTTAAGAGTTCTTGTTTGGGTTTGCTTATACCAAGGCTCCTACTCTTGATGGACAAAATCCTGCACTACCCATTATAAGGAATATACCTTGTTCCCATAGTGTAGAGTCCTACGAGTCATGCAGGTTTTTGCCCATCAACAGTAGTAGTGGATAGGGGGTATATATTGAGGTTTCTTCTTGTCTGACACTCTCATATACGGGCCTCTTGAAATGCATAAAAAATGCCTGCTGGTGCTTAGTTAGGGTCCCTTCTAATCCAAGGTCATATTAGAAGGGTGCCGTACTATTTATTTGGGATACCCAAAAGGGGCTCATAATATAAATTAGAGAAAGAACCAATGGCACAGAGGCTCAGGCTTAACGTTCAGAGGTTCAGGGTTTTGTGGGAGTTTCCGAAAATAGGGGACCCTGATACAGTACCCTAAATAGTAGGATCCTAATTGTAAGGACCCCCAAAAGACGTACCCCTAATTTTCGGAAACTCCCTTGTGGGTTTCGGTCAGGCAGTTCGGGATTCTGAGCTTTCGGGGGTTGGGTTTACAGGGCTTGGGGCTTCTATGAAGGCATCTAATGTTTCAGGCTGCCTAAACAAATTTTAAGTATGCCCCTTTTTGACTTCCTGCTGAACGTTCTAAGGTACTATCATTTTTTCTACTGAGTTCGAGGCCGAAATCCTCTCTGGTGTCTGACATGCTTTTTGTCTTACTTGCTTAGTTCATAAGCCCCAAAAAGTGGACACTTTCAATTCTTTAGTGGGTAATATTATCCCAAGAAGTGTAAAGTGGATCCACTCAGCTACTAAACTCGGAGTATGAATGATTTTGATTCTATACCTTTGTACGTAGTTCTTCGTATATCTACATAAGATGCCCCAGAACCCTGCCACAAGAAGGTTCTAAGACCCCTGTTGCAACCTGAAGCCCCGAAAACATACAAGCCCGGAACCCTGGGCATCAAACTCGCCCAAAGCCGAATATAGTATGGTCTTTGGGCCCAAAAGCCTCACTATATGAGTCCTTAGATCCCTAAACCCTATAGATCCCTTTAAAGGACCCCTTATAGATCCCTTTAAAGGAGTCCTCAGAGTCCTAGGGGGAAGGGAACTGCTGGCCTATGCCACTCGCGGAACTGCGCAGAGTGCAGCCCCAGCAGCTCGTCGGCCTCGTTTGGGCAACGCATTGGGTTGCAAGGTTTAGGCTTTAAGGTGTAGATGGGTAGTTGTCAAAATCAGGGCCCCTTTTTGGGTATAAATAGGGAGCCACAAAGGGACCATAGTTTTGACAACCACCCATATAGGGTGTAGATCATTTAGATCCCTCAAGAAACCCTTAACGGAACCCTGCCAGGGTTTAGGGTCTAGATCATTTAGATCCCTCAAGGAACCCTCAAAGGAACCCTGCAGGAAACCAACCGAGGAACCCTTTCAAGAAGCCTTGAAAGGACTCCTCAAGGGAGCCCTGCAAGGAACTAAGCCCTAAACCCTAGCTTAACCTACCTACTTTTCTGCAGACTTTTGCCATACGAGTGAAGTAAGATCAAAACCTAAACCCCTAAACCCTAAACCAGATGAACTAAGATCATACCCTAAACCCCTAAACCCCCAAACCTTCTGCAGCCAATGGGCTAAAGCTGCCGGCGTGACTTTCGCAGTGCCGAGGATGGGATTGAGCTCCTCAATAAACTTCGGGGCTGCGGATTTTGAAAGGATCCATAAGTTAAGAGTTCTACAAGGGTTGAGGGTTGATGGTCCGGGGTTTAGGGATAAGGGACCATACCTACACCCCCCAAAAGTAGGTCAAATAATGGCCCAATACACATCAAAGGCCTTTATTCTACATGCTTTTCGAGTCCGGGTATATAAGGGTTCTACAAGGGTTTAGGGTCTGGGGCTCAGCACGAGATTGGGTTTAGGGTTTAGGGGTGGTTGAGGGTTAAGGGCTTCGGGTTTGAGGGCTTGGCTTAGGTTCCAGTAGGGCAGCTAAGCGATTCTGGTCAAGATCGGGGCTTAGGGCTGCGGTTTTAGTTTTAGAGTCAGGGTTTAGGGCTCAAGGTTGGGGCTTATGGGTTACGCCCCAGATGCCTTTACCCGGAGCAACAAGGCAGCCGTACGCCCTATTGTACACGGTCGTAGGCTACGCAACGGCCAACCACTCAAAGCCACCAAGCGAACCTAAACCCGAAGCCATAAAGAATAGCAGCTTTTTTGAACTAATGGGAGATGAAGCAGGAGCTAAACCACACATTAAACCAGAGGACCATGGGCAAGCTGAACTTCAGCTCTGTTCACATGACCCGCCAGGATCATGCGTAACATAGGGCGCTGTACTGTTTGGAACGGGGATGTGGACATATTGTGATTGTGCGAAAAAAAACAGATATTGAACCCTAAGGAATAGAAATAAGAAGTATTCAGGCTCCTATCTATATTACGTAGTAGGGCCTTGGCCTTGATGTTTAAACAAACCATGAGACATCATGAAAGCCCTGCGACAATTGACAACGTGAAAGGCTCAGCCCAGAATGGCACGTGACACTAAATACTCGCGTCACAAAAAGGAGCATAATATGATGGAATACACTAAGCCACTAGCAAAAAAGCATGACTTGAGCCTATACAGCAGCCACCGAACTCTAGATTTGCACCGTGAACCCTAAACCCCTATAGAATCCTGACAGAACTCTTATGCAGCCTTTGGGGCTATGGGTTTACGGTCCAACCCCCCACCCCTTCCCACAACAAAGTGAAGCAGGTTGCCTCGAGCCGTCTTTCCAGCGCGGCCTTTTTAACCTAGGGTGCTTTGGGTGGCGGAATGGGGTTGACATCGGGATTATAGAGGCTGTAGGCTTCGAAGAAGGCTTTGGGGAACGTGGCAATTCAGCCACGTGGGACCTTTAAGGGGGCCCTAAACCCTAAACCCTATAACCCTAAACCCCTCAAGCCCCAAACCCCTAAACCCGCTAAACCCTAAACCCTAAACCCGAACATTCAGGAACGGGGTTTAGGGGTGAAGGGCATCAGGGGTGTAAAAGGCGGCTTGGTAAGTTCAAGCTTTGGGATCGTCGGGCTTCGGGCATTTGGAAGGGGACAAGGTCTTAAGGGTTTAGGGTTTAAGTCTTAGGGGCTGAGTACCCTGGCCCTAGCCCAGCAGAGGTTGACCTTTAGAACTATACGGTTTAGGGTATAGGGTTTAAGCTTCAGGGTTTTTTTTGAACCCTCTTCAGGGTTTAGGGTTCAGGGTTTAGGGGTAAGATTTTATAACCCCCAAAAGGTCCTACTCAGCTCCTAGGAGGTTGAGCGTAGACTTTTGGCTTCAGGGCGTCTGGGATCATGCTTTCATAGCCATGCTGCCGAGCCCAACAAGAAGAGGATGAGTGCATCTGCCATCACCTCATGGGCCGGAGAGGGAGGAGGAGGAGGAGGAGGAGGAGGAACGGAAACAAGATTCAGGGTTTAGGGTTTAGAGGTTTAGCGGTTTAGGGAAACATCGTATGAGCATAAGGATTATGCCAATTGGTACTCTCAACAGGGCTTTGGGGTAAGGACTAACTAGTATGGTCTCCTGCTCCGGGTGCAAGGTCTAGATCAGACCAAAACTCAAACCGATACCGAAATCCGCAAGTCCGATTTACATTGACGTCAAGGAGTACGCTTCTCCTGCTAAAATTCCACTCTGCATATTTAATCATCCCACAGCCTAGCGTGGCTGCTACTTCGAGGATCATGGGACTTAGTAAGTATGGTTCTAAGTACCTTAATTGGGGTTACAAGAAATTGTAAGTATAGCAACCTTAACTATAACCCTAGTTACTAAGTCCCATGATGCGTTAAGTAGACCCTAAACCCTGAACCCTATAGATCCCTTTAAGGAGCCCTTTAGGGAACCCTAGTTACTAAGTCCCATGATCCTTTAAGTAGACTGCGACTCCTCGGCGTCCGTCTCTTGCGAATCCATTGACACTGCCTTAGGGTCGTCCTTTCGGACTGCTGCTGCTTCCGCGTTCTGCCTGGATGTTCGAGGTTCAATCAAAGGAGAAAAAGAGGGACCCTTAATGGCGACCCCTACCCTATAATGGGCTATATCATGGGTATATAACGGCTATATTAAGGGTATATACCTTAGGGTCCTTATTATATTAAGGATATATACCTAGGGGTCCTTATTAAGGGTCCCTCCTTTTACCCTTGGATTCAAGGCCTGCAGCGAGTCTTTCATTATGGGGTGGGCCTGGTCCTCCGTCTTGACATTCCTCCTTTTGCGGCCGAGCCATTTTCTGGCTTTGTTCTGGCCGCTGATAAAGGAAATGATGTCACGCGACGACATTTTCAGAAATGCGTGTTGCCAGGCTGGCTTTGTGTACTGTAAGGGGCAGCATAGGTGGGGTGGGGCATGCCCAGAGCCTCCAATATCCTTTAATGAAGGAATATATATATATATATATATATATATATATATATATGTATATGTATATATATATATATAACCTTAAAGTTATACTAGGATCCCTGATATGATTGAAGGAATCTTCCGTAGTTAGAGGATGTTGGAGTCTCTGGGTGACAGCATCCCAAGCTTCAGGGCGCTGGTCGGGCCCTTAAGGCTTGGGGTTTAAGGCTTAGGGTTTGGGGTTTAGGGGCTTAGGATTTAGGGGTTATATAGGGGTTTAGGGGTTAGGATTTAGGGGTTAGGGGTTTAGGGGCTAAGGGTTAGGGGCTAGGGTTTAGGGGTTAGGATTTAGGGGTTATATAGGGGTTTAGGGGCTTAGGGTTTAGGGGTTAGGGGTTTAGGGGCTTAGGGTTTAGGGGTTAGGGGTTTAGGGCTCTGGGTGGGCGGGTGCAGGTTTAGGTTTAAGGCTTACTTGGGGGGGGCAGGGGACGTAGTAAGTAGGTTATAAGTAGGGTTATAAGTGGGGTAACTCCATTTAGGGTACTTGTAACTCTACTTATAACCATACTTGCTAAGAACCCTGCCCCTCCAAGTAGCTTCATGTTTAGGGCTTAGGGTTCCAGGTTTGGGCCATGGTCTTCAGCTCGAGGCCTTATAAGGTTCGGGCCCTTGAATAGATCCCTTATGACCTTTCATGGGTATTTCAAGCATATTAGAGGGTAGTTGGGGAGTCTAGGGAGGGGTTTAAGGTTCCAGGTTTCGGCTTGGAAGATAAATGTAGTTTCTGATGTCGGGTGATTCTTTGGGTGGGTGGGTATTGATCTTGAGGATTCATACATAGCGCAGCTAATCGGAGATGCTAAACCCTGACCCTACGTAAACCCCAGAACCTAAACCGTAAACTCTAAACGCTACACCCCTAAACCACAAAACCCTGAACCCTAAACCCTAAACCCCTGAACCCCCAAACCCCAAAACCCTACATCCTACAGCCCTTAACCCTAAACCCTTATAGTACCCTTAATCGATCCCCTTTAAAGGAGCCCTTTATAGAACCCCTAAACCCTTATAGTACCCTTATCGAGCCCTTTAAAGGAACCCTTCTGGAACCCCTAAACCTCTGAAAAACCCTTATAGATCCCTCTAAAGGAACCCTTATAGAACCCCCAAACCCCCAGGCATGAGTTAACCACCCCTTTAAAGGAACCCCTAGGAACCCTTATAGACCCCCAAAAAAGGAACCCTTCTAGATCCGTTGTAGACCCCTTTAAAGGAACCCTAGGAAACCCTATAGACCCCCTATAGACCCCCTTTAAAGGAACCCTTAAAAGTGGGGGCCGCATACCCTATACCCATATACTATGGTATATGAACCTTAAAGCCTTTTAGGGTTCATTTCGTCCTTAATGGTAAAGGAACACCTAAACCCCCCCACGCATGCATCCAGCGGCGTACTCCCGCAGTGGTAGCGAGGCCTCCAGTCCTCGAAAGCTCGATGCTTGGGGGATTTTCCGGATGTTTCCAAAAAGCTCTGCTTTAATGGGGTTTAGGGTTTAGGGTCTACTTGGAGGGGCAGCGGACTTAGTCAGTAGGGTTACAAGTAGGGATATAATTGGGGTAACTCCATTTAGGGTACTGAAAACTCTACTTACAACCTACTTACATTCAAAACTAAAAGGATCTTTGGTTTTGAGGTTTAGGGTTTAGGGTTTTGAGGTTTAGGGTTTTGGGGTTTGGGGGGCTCTTAGGTTCAGGGGTTGAGGGGTTTTCGAGGTGTAGGGTTTAGGGGTTTTGGGGGTTTTGGGCTCTAGGGCTGTAGGGGTGTAGGGTTCAGGGCTTAGCGTTTAGGCTTGGTTAGAGTATAGGGCTGGTCGAAGCTTGGTGTTGCAGCTTATGGCTTTACACAGAGTTGAGCTGGGGAGCCGTTTAAGGGGCCCTTTGAGGATCGCCTTTGAGCAGTTGTTTAAGGAAGAGCCCTTCCAGCAACCTCCAAGTACCTTTCAAAGGACTCTGATAATTCTCATGAAGTGGCAATAATTAGGGGCTACAATTTGGGGTAGTTGGACCTTGACCCTGAAGAACCTACCTTTTTAGGGTTCCTCATTATGATTTCCTTATATAAGTCCTTAAAAAGGTAGGTTCTTCAGGTTTAAGGGAAGGTCTAGGTTTAAGGATCCGTTTTGGTTCTAAGGGTCCCGACTTGGGGGAGGTGAATGTGTGGTTCGGGACTTGTCTAGGATACCCAGTAACCTAAGAATAGAAAGGCCTTTCTTTTTGGTATTGGGTAACTTTATAAGGAACCTAGGACTACAAAAAGGGAATAAGGCTACTACTGGGCATCCTAGTTGTTGTCTTCGGGCCATCGGCTTTTTGGAGGCTCGCATGTAAAGCGGTGATCCCTTGTATCAGGACCCCTATTTGGGATTACCCCACCTACCTTCATCCCACCTTTCCCAAGTTCCTGCGTAGCCCCTTCATAATCAGGGTACCCTTTCTCCTAATATTCTGTTTGAATACGGGAACCCTACGGTAATAAGGGCAAAAGGGCACCACTCTGGAACTTAATTAGGAGGCCTCCATGGAGGTTTCCGAAAAAAGGTGACCTTAAGGACATACCCTAGATAGTAGGATCCTTATTGTAAGGACCTCGAAACAAAGTACCCCTAACTGTCGGAAACACCCCTATGATCCCCGCGTGAAGTGAACCGAGGCGCGCTGAAGATCTTTGGCTTCGAGCGGAGGGCGCTTCGCCCTGGGCGAGTTGCAGTCTTTGGAGTTTGGGGTTCAGGGCTGTAGGGCTTAGGGTTTAGGGTTTATAGAGTTTACAGAGTCTATGATTTAGGTTTAAAGTTTAGGGTTTAGGGGCTTTTGAGTTTAGGCGCTTTGGGGCTTTAGACTTTCAGGGTTTCGGGTAGTTTTACGTTTCGGGCTTGCGACGCTTTGGGAGCGAAAGGTTGGAGTCTAGGGTTTTTCCGACTGAGGGTTCGGGTTTGGGGGTTTAGGGTTTGGGGTTGGGGGTTTAGGGTTTATGATGTGGTTGAGGGTTGAAGGTTTGGGGGTTTTGGGTTGTGGGGTTTAGGGGTTAGGGTTTTGGGTTTTGGGCTAGGGTTACGACGTTGCGTCAATGGGGCTGATTGTTCCTGGGTTGGGTGACACTTCTTGGTTGATACTACCTAGTGGGTCGAAGGAACTTGCAAATCTTGTTTCGGTGGTCTTCAGTTCCTGAGTTCAGAGTTGCCGACTCGGAGAGCAGTGAGCAATGCGCTAAGAAGACGACGCTTAGGGGAGGCGTGGTCCAGGGTAGGGTGCCTAAAGGATCATGGGACATAGTGACTACGGTAGTTGGTTGGGCAGCGGTACTTAAGTCCCATGAACCCCCCAAGTACAGGACTTCAGACTTCGGTTGTTGTGCTTGTGAATCGGAGCTGTCAGTTCCTACGACATCAGACTCCAGAGAGCTGAAACCCCATATCCTGAACGCAACGGTATTCAAAGTGATGCTGAGCCCCACGCCGTAGACCGAATCCAAAAGCCACAGTCATCCCAACCCCCAAAACCGTAACCCAAGACCAAGTTCCACCCTCAACACCAAGCTCCAAACCCTAAGCCTCAAAGTCACGCTCTGTGTTGATGCTGAGACAAATCTGATAAAGAGATTTACATGCCATGGCACCAGTCAAGGCGTTTAGGACATCAGCACCGCAAGAAATATTAGACTGCCGAATCTTCCATAGGAGGATCCTACACCGTCAGGGCTTGTGGTTTAGGGCCTATAGGCTTAAGTTAAGCGCCCATGGTCCAGGGCTCAGGGCAGTGTAGTTTAGTTTCTTCTTATTGTCCACAGCTATTCAATGTTTCAGTTCGATGTTTCAAACCGAAGTGACGAGCATTAATATTAGCAGGATTGCATTTGCAAGGGAGCAAGGTATCCCCAAAAAGATACAAGACTTCGTAATCAACTCAGGATGTAGGGCTCAAGACTTGACTGAAACCCTGGAACCCAACCCCGCTTTAACCAAAAGACTGCAAGATTCAAACCCCGAAAGGATACCCTGTTTCTAAGGACGCATGTAAGTTGAATCATAACAGGGAACCCTAGAAATCAATGTAAGCTTCTTTGAGCCCAGGTAAACTCTGAGCATATTTTGGCATGCGACAGATCTTCATGCACATCCCACCAGTACGCATCGCGCGTCGAGGCAAAGCATCTGCAGGGGATGGATAGTTGGCACTTTGAGCATTGTGGATGACTGTGCCCTTTTTGGTTTACAGGGGCTTATAAGGGAGCCTGAACCCCAAAAGAACGGGAATAAGGGCCTGCTCTAGGTCCTAGATTTCGGGCTTCGGGGTGTATTTCTAGGATACCCAGTAACCTAAGAATAAAAAGGCCTCTCTTTTTGGTATTGGGTAATTTTATAAAGAACCTAGGACTACAAAAAGGGAATAAGGGTACTACTGGGCATCCTAGATAAGTTAAGGGTTCTACAAGGGTTTATACGGATAATAAGGGTCCAGGTTTGGGATTTAGGGATAATGGACCATATCTACACCCCCTCAAAAGTAAGCATAAAAGCCTAGACTTCTGCTGTCCGGATTTCGAGCTGCGCTCTGCTTTAGGGCTGGGCTTAGGCTCGGGCATACGAGCCACCCGTTGTCGTCTCTGGAAACCTCCTTAAAGGGATCTCTAGGGCTCCTTAAAGGGATCTATGGGGTTTAGGGTTTAGGGTCTACTTGGAGGGGCAGGGGACTTAGTCAGTAGGGTTATAAGTAGGGTTGTAGTTGCGGTAACTCCATTTAGGCTACTGAAAACTCCATTTACAACCTACTTACTAAGTCCCCTGCCCCTCCAAGTAAACTACCTAAGGCCCTGCAATTAAAATTATGGGGCTTGGGACCCATACCCTAAAACCCTAAAAACAACCATAAAACCTACACCCTGCATCCCAACACACAACCCCAAACACTAAAACCCCAAACCCTAAACCTTAAGTAACCCCTAAACCCCCAAACCCCAAAACCCTAAATCCTAAACTGGGATGTGTTCAAGTTGTGCCGCCTTTCGCGCAACTGTTATTCGACTGGTGCTCGTGGCATCGATGGGTTCCAGTTGAGCAAGGTTTTTCGGCGATTGAACTGTATCTTGCATTCACTGCCGAAACGGGTTGGTTAGCCGCAGTTAATGCTGCTAAGTGGGACATAGCTGCCGAATGGATGCATGCATAAAACTTAAACCCCAAACCCGAAACCTTAAACCTTAAACCCCTAACCTCTTTTTTCAATCTGCACTTTAAGCCCCAAACCCTAAACCCTAAAGCCCGAGCCTGGAAGTGCTCTGCTGCGCTCGTTGCCGCAGCTGCCTGGCCTGCAGCGCCTGTGCCAGTCCTAGGACGACGAAAATAACACTCCAGCGTGAGAGTTTGGGGTTTAGGGCTTCGGGGTTTAGGGATTTGAGTTTAGGGTTTAGGGCTTATAGGATTTACCTTGATGTAGGGGCCCTAATAATTAGAATAGGGTTTTGGGGCGTGTGCGGACAAACGCCTGGCGCGAACGAAGCTTGAGATGGCTTGTCTATCTGCTGTTCTCTTAGTATACTCCTATTACAAGGAGGTGCCCTGGGGATAGTATTGGTATCTATTTAGGCCCCCATAAGAAGTCCTTTTCCTCAGAGGGCCGAGGGTTTCGGGTGGTTCGGGGTTCAGGGTCCTCGGACGATGGTCTTCCATCAGTAACTTACCTTTGGTTAGTAGGGAATGGAAGAATGGGAGTAATAGTATAGTTCTAATTGTACCCCATTCCTCCACTCCTACCAACCAAAGGTAAAGGTAAAGGGTTTGGAGAAGTCTCGCGGGTGCAAGCCTTGGGTTTAGCATTTGGAGGTTTAGGGTTCAGTTTTTTCGGAGTTAGGGGATTAGGGTTAAGCATTTATATAGCATTTCGGGGCCAGAACCCGCGGTTTTTTGCAAGGGTCCCATCCGAATATCATGCGGGGTATAAAACTCGTTTGTAGGTACCTCACAGAGAGGTGGGCTCTCATTGGTTCAAGCAGGGCTTCGGTTTCTAGGGCCTACACGGATGTAATGTCTGGCTTAAGGGTCAAGGTTCCCCGTTGACTAAGTAGCATGAGCCCAAAGAGTCTACTGTAGGGGCCTTTATAAGGCCTTAATGGTTAGAATAGGGTTTTGGGTATATTATACTAGAATGAGAATTAGGAGCCCCCGGAAGAGTATGAGTAATTTATGTGGGGCCCTGTATTTGGTTGGTTGTCAAAATTAGGGTCCCTTCTGGGCCCTGATTATAATACGGTACCTAATATTTAGGGTACCCAGCACAGCTCCATAATTTTGACAACCACCCATTTGCATGGGGCTCATAGCCAGACCCTCATTGGTTCAATCCAAGGGTAACAGGAGGGACCCTTAATAAGGACCCCGAGGTATATACCCTTAATATAGCCATTATATATCCATTGTATAGCCCATTATAGGGTAGGGGTCCCCATTAAGGGTCCCTCCTTTTCCCCTTTTGATACACCCTAAAGCCTAAACCCTTTATAGAATCCTTACAGATCCCTTTAAGGAACCCTATATCAGGGTCCCCATTACCCTTTAAGGAACCCTATATAAGGGTCCCCATTAAGGGTCCCTCCTTTCCCTAAAGCCAAGAGGTTAGAAGCTTGAGGTTCAAGGGGCTCTACAGCACTTAGAGGATCATGGGACTTAGTAAGTAGGGGTTCCTTAAAAGGCTCCTTAAAGGAATCTCTAGGGTTCCTTAAAGGGATCTCTAGGGTTTAGGGTTTAGGGTCTACTTAGAGGATCATGGGACTTAGTAAGTCGGGTTTAGGGTTCCCTTTTTAGGGTACTATGGGGTTCTATAATAGGGTTCCTTAAAGGGATCTAGAAGGGTGAGGATCATGGGACTTAGTAAGTAGGGCTATAAGTACCTTAATTGGGGTTATAAGTAATTATAAGTATACTTACCCAAATAATAACCCTAGTTACTAAGTCCCATGATCTCTGCCCCAAAGATTTTTTCTTCAATAGAGCCCAGATGGTCCCCAGAGAGCCCCAAGACCCCTTAATTAAGGAATACCCTACAGGGAACTCCAGAAAGTTGGAATATGGTTTCATGGTAGGATACCCTATAATTTACCATAGAAGGGTTAGGATAATCATATTCCAACTTTCTGGCTTCTACCTTAAGGCTCCGAAGAGGGTCATGGGATGTCTGGGGGAGGGTTTGGGCTTTGGGGGCTAAGGTTTGGGATCTCGCTACGAGGGTCCAGGAGCATTGGGGTCTAGCTTCAATCATAATAGGAAGCCCTATATAATTTAAGCCATATGCCTTAATTAAGGGGTATTCGGCTCTCTGGGTCCTTAATATTGGAATTGAAGATATATCGAGGGTCTCGGTAGCTGCTTGAGGGCTCTGGTTTTTGCATAGTGTAAACCACAGAATATCGAAACCCAATGCCGAAATAGCCGCGCCGGGATTACAACAATGACCAAGCAATCATGGACCCTGATAGAAAAGGGTGCTTTATTAATTAATCCGGGGCTGACCATGGACCCTATCCTCATGCCACAGACCTAAACCATAAACCCTAAACTCGAATCGTGGGATTAACTCTCTACTTCAATAACCGGGCCCAAAAGCACTTCAAAATGTCTACGACAGATCGAATATGTAAGGCCAAACAGTCTAAAGGTGTCCATTGGCTATCTGAGTAAACACCAAACCTTCAGGGTTTAAATTGCAGGATCCCACAACCCGAATGGCTTGAAACGTCCTGGCGAGGAAACCATGAATCCACATAAACGATAGCGAAGAAATGGGGTTAGGGACTTCGGTTTGAGGTTTAGGGTTTTTTGTTTAGGGTTTAGGGCTTACTAATTCCCAAGATTCTCTCCAAAAACAGGGATCGCTACCTATGGCTACGGGATATTGCAAGGCTTTTGGCTTGAAGCCGCCTAAATCCTAAACCCTATAGAACCTAAAACCTAAATCCTAAACCCATAAATGCTAAACATCCTACACCCTGAAAAACCCCTCAACCTAGCGAACCGAAACTTTCGAGCCTGGCTCTGCATCGCCAACTGCCAAGAACTGCACGTTCTCAGCTCTGAAATCACCTCGGCATTACCGGCTTGGGTCTTACCAAGACCCCCCACTTATGGTCCTTAATAGTGGGTATTTAGGGTCTATTAGACGGTCATTGGGGGTCTGGGTAACAACCGGTCAAAGCTGTCCCATTGGCTGGGTAGGTAAATTGGGCTTGATACAAGGTTTCTGTTATGTACTAAGCTCCCCCATGCAAAAGCGGCAAACGTACACACTGCACCCACCAACAACCCTAACATGAACAAATCGGGGTACGTAGAAGGACGGGCTGAAAGGGTTTGAGCTCGGATTGGCAAGGGCTTCATTGGGCCTTCGAAACAGGACTACTTCATAGCCCCCTATAATAGGGCCCCCAAAAAGCACATATAAACCCCCTCATAATGAAGCCCAACAAGGTAAGGATATCCCGATAAACTGCTTATGCTTATGTGCTATTTGGGTCCCTGATATAAAGGTATCCCTTTTTCCTACTACTGGGTCGTAATAAGGGGACCTTAAAGCACAACGGAAAGGGTACTACTCTGGAACCCAAGGAAAGCCTTCAAGAGTTTGATTTCAAAATCTGCACCTTTCAGGTACCAGATGGCAGATGAAGGTCCGACAAAGCATCCAACACACGTCAACGGCCTTCAACAAACGATAACCTCCCTGATGCCCGATTCTTAAAACCAAACCCACACACCCGAAACAGCCCAAAGCACTGAACCCACATTCGCGCAACCCTCAACCGCAATGTCAAACACTACCCTGGGAATGGCTGGCCTCACGTATAGGGCCCCTGCAACCAACCAACCTACCTTCAAGCCCCATGCAAAACCCCAGCCTCTGAACGTGTAAATGGGAACTATAATCAGAAGGAGGCCCAGACACCAGGGGCCTGAATATGTTGAATAGGGTTTTGGGTCCCATCATTCTGTAATGATAATGAGGAACCCCCAGACGAGTTATCTATATACCCCTAAGCCCTATCTAATTATTGAGGACCCCACATTCGGCGATACGGTTGATGATATTATAACTCTTGCATCACCTTAAGGACTCCGAAACTATGGGAATAGTTAATGGTATATTGCTTCTTACGGGTCATGCAGGAATTGAATCATAAACCGTAAACCCTACACCCCTATAGATCCCGTAGAGGAGGGCCCCTTTAAAGGCACCCTTAAGGATCGCTATAAAGGAACCCAGGATTTCTGTCATCAGCCCCAAACCTTACGTCAATGGGGATCACACCAGGGTGCAGAACTAAGCAACATGCCGCAGCACCAAACCAGTGTGGGAAGCGGAATGCCAACACCACAAACCCGTGAAGGAATGAAGTGAGCCAAACCAATAAACTCAGGACCGAATCACAATTGAAGGTGGGACCCTTTTTAGTGCCACCCGGCGATTACCGGCAACACGATGTCCGCCAGTTCTCGGCCGCCCGCCGGCAGGTGAATGCCTCTCCAGGACTCCAGATGCCAACTGTTGAACTCGGCGACTATGTCGTACTTATCATCAATATGCACCACAGGCAAATTCTGCAAAAGCGCCACGTCGCGCAACGAGTTCCATAATTTGGCTGATTTGTCTGGCCGGGGGATGAAAAGGCAAGGAAAGTGCCGCACGACGTACCGACTCGTCTTCCAAACGCGTCCGACTGCATCAACCGCGCTCGCAATGAGTCCATTCGTGCTGCATTTGCTACACAGTAGCACAAGGATGTCGGGCCGCTCGTTCAAGTGACGCAGAACCTCGCCGGTCGATTCGAAGCATCGGTCGAAGACCTTATGATAGCCCAGGCTCAATATGTAGCGTGCGCCGGCCCTGTATTGAAGTGCTCGCTGCAAGTCACGGGCGAACCCCTTGCCCCTAAATCCTAAACCCCTACAAACCTAAACATAAACCCTAAACCCCCAAAAACCTAAACCTCTAAACCCTAAACCCCTAACCTCTAAACCCTGAACCCCTAAACCCTAAACCTCTAAAACCCCTAAACCCCTAACCTCTAAACCCTGAACCCCTAAACCTCTAAACCCTAAACCCCGATTTGATATTGCAGTCTTTCGGGGTTTCCTCAGCCGCGAGACTCGGCCGCAGTGACTGACTCATCACTTCGGCGCTTTGCAGATTGAGCCGCGGCACCTTTTTCCCTAGGGATCTAAGGGCTCATATAGGGTTCCTTTAAAGGGATCTATAAGGGGTCCTTAACAGGGATCTAGAGGGTTTAGGGCTCTAAGGACTCATATACTTAAGGCTTTTGCGGTTTAAACCTTACGCTGAGGGGCTGGGTACCCTACCTCAAGAAAGAGGTGAACTTTTGCAGTTATGATAGAATTATGTTATATAAGCCCCAGATGAGTAAAGGTTACCTAAACCGCTACTAAGTACTGGGCTTTGGCTAAAGAATTTTGTACAAGCTACAACAACAGGGATCTATAGAAATGATATGGTTTAAACTGTACTGGGGGCTTTTGTGAAGGATGTTAATATAAGTTACCCAAACAGGGATCTATGTAAAGTAGTATTGTTTCCTACTTAAAGTATCTTGACAGTGTAGGGTGGAGGGTTTAGCTTGATCACAAAACCGACCGATGCTTCTCCCAATATTAGTATGGTGACTCGATTCTCTGTGGCTGAAGGCTTCGGTATCTCTGCACCGTGCTCTGCAGGGATTCGGATTAGGTTCAGTTTAGGATTGAAGGCCTCACTCCAAAGTCCTAAACCCCTAAGCCCTGCATGCTACGGCTTATAGTTTATGTGAAGTCTGGATCACCAAGAATTCAGAACTGGTAGTTGCCGAGAATGCCGAGGCACCCAGCAGAAGTCTTCGTCGGAAGCGGTGCAGCTCACTTTTGAATCCTTGGCATCAGGTGTCAGATATCCGGGCTCCGGGTTTAGGCTTTAGGGTTTAAGGGGTTTAGGGGTTAAGGGAGGCCTAAACCCCCAGGAACCTACATTTTTCGGGTTCCTTATTCTAATTTCCTTATATGAATCCTTAATAAGGTAAGTTATTTCGGGTTAAGGTAGGGTTTAGGGTGTCGGCTCCGTGTTCATTGTGCTTATTCTTTCGAGTTTCGGGTTGCGGCTTAGGTTCAGGATTTAAACTATATGGTCTAGTGTTGCCTTGGGGTTTGCGAGGCTTCAGGTGGTGGCTTCCAACCGTTTTACACAATATGGGAGTTTCCGAAAGTGGGGGGGGTACCTTACTTTGGGGTCCTTATAATAAGGATCCTACTATTTGAGGTGCTATATCAGGGTCCCCTGTTTTCGGAAACTCATATAGGGTTTTAGGATTCAGGGTTGGGGGTTTGAATTATGCCCACAACAGCAATGCGAAGGTGATGCCCCAAAATGAAACCACATGAACCTCACAATATCCTTGCTAAAAAGCAGCACGCTTCTCAACAGTAGGCAGGCGTAAACCATAAGCTTTAGGTACGCCCCCCACTCAGTAATAGTTGAATAAGACTCATAATATAGATATCGTAGGACCTTGATAGTAGCCCTATCATAGACTCTTACTGTATGGGGGCCGCACCTAACATTAACTCTAAACCCGCTCGGAGCGATCACCCAAACCTCGCAAGCACACAATCTAAAACGGCTGTCCTGTCTAGAGAAGAACCCTAAACTCTAAACCCAAAACCCTAAAACCCTAAATCCCTATATAACATATAACCCCTAAACCCTAAATAAAACCCCTAGTCCTGTCTAGAAAATAGAAAGGTCAGAAGTCCCGTTTCAAAGAAGGGAGGTACCTTAGCAGATCTGTCTGTTCTGCATAGAGCCCTAAACCCTAAACCCTTAACGCCTCAACCCTAAATAGAACCCCTAAACCTTAAGCCCCAAGATCCACGCCAGGCGTCCCAGAGCCAACCCCTCAGGTTTGGGTCGTCCAGATCTGCATCCCGCAGGTGGGGAAAGCCCGACCGAGCAGAGGCGGAGTACCTGAAGGCTTTAAGGTTTCGGGTTCCTACCTCAATGCTGCTGGACCCTCGTAGTGAGATCCTAAACCTTAACCCCCAAAGCCCAAACCCTCGCCCACAAAGCCCCTAAGCCTATTAGGAGCCTTAGGGTACACTTCAAAACTCGGGTCCACAACAACCACTACGAAAAGCAGGTCATGACAACTTGGGGCTTCGGGTTTAGAGGTTTAAGTTTGGCGGCGGGGGTTGAGTGAAAGATCAACTGGCTTCTCAGATTACGAGGTTATGAAGTGAAGGTTTGCGGAGCTACTTATACGACCCACACATTCGACACTCTCGACAAGAGTTTGTGAACTCTGTTTGCAGAAATCTGAGACAGCCGACTCAACAGAAATCGTGTACAAAGAATGACGGACAAGACTCAAACGCGTATGAACCACCTTACTTGCACTCGAGGCCCCCTTCGAAACCACAAACCTTGAATCCTGAACACTACGGTTGACAATATGAATCCTGCATTACCCCTAATATGGCCCATAGTCTAGGGTCATTAAGGTAATGCAGGATTTCTATCATCAACCGCAAGTCAGGCCCTGAATGCCAAACCCCAAAGCGCACGCCGAAAGCCAAAATCAGCCGGGTATCAAGGCGACCAAGCTAATCCTCAGGCGTTGAGAGGTTTCCTAAACCCCCATAACCCCAAGGGTCCAAGTACCTAATAATCATATACTCTCCAAAACCCAAACCTACGCAACTACTATCCTAAAACCGAGTACCTAATTACTGGGTCCTTTGGACCCTTGGGGTAAGTAGGTAAAATAATGGCCCCAAACCTATAAAGAGCTATTATTCTACATACGTTTGGGGTCCAGGTTGGGCTTAAGGGTTTTTTTCTTGAGCACCTTTTTCCGCCTAGCAGTTAAGGTCGGGCTTACCCATAAGTAATTCCTTTTTGGGATTACCTTATAGAAATTTACATATGAACCCCAGAAAGGAACTACTTTGGGGCTCTCGGGTAGGGGTTTAGGGTTTAGGGTTTAGGGTTAAGCAGTAACGGCCTTCGGTTCTGTTGGGTTTAGCATACGGGCCAGAACAAGAACCAACACTGTTCCTTACCCTAAGGCTCGTAAGAGGGTCCTGGGCTTTCTGGCGAAGAGTTTGGGCTTTGGGAGCTAGGGTTGGGGATCTCCCTACCAGGGTCCAGGAGCATTAGGGGGGGCCCTTAATCAAAATGTTGCTCTTGCAAATTTGGTACACCTATATTCCCATTAGTAAGGCCCTGGGTTTCAAAGGGCTGACAGTTGCAGTGATCTCTCGTGGAACCTTCCTTACACCCTGAAATAGAAAATGAGCTTATGAAGGGCTCAGGGCTTCAGGGGTGTGCAAAGCATTTCACTTCCGTGTGGCGTCAGTGCGTGGATTTTACAGCATAGGGTGTTGGGCTTGGAGATTGGAGCTCGGGAGTTTGGGATTTCAGTACGAATATAAGCTGTGAAAACATGGCCTATCGATCCTTCAGGTCTGAGAAATATAGGGTTTAGGGTTTAGGGTGAGCTAGAGGCGTGGGAGAACTGGCACGTGGCAGCCAAGCGTTTGTTGCAACGTTGCTCTTTGAACCTTTGCCGAAGGAGCCGCTTCCTGCATCCGTGTATGTGTAGTAGTTGCAGTGCTCGGATCAATCCCTTCCAGCATTCGACCCCAACCCCGTCACACCACACAACAAGAAATGCCACGAGCTTAGGATAGCTCCGAAAATCGCAGAGGAAGCCCGAATACGCACCCTGTGGCAGAGCACGTCGTACATGTGTTTAAGCCAAGTCGGAGCCCCGACGAGTCCAGATGATGCCCGACTAACACATAAGCCCATCATACTAGTCTACAAAACCAGCCTAAACCCCAGTGCCTAATTCTCAGGCTCTAAAAATCCAGATAGATCCCATACAGATGCCCTGATTGAACCCTAAAGGAACGCTAAAAGGACCCCCGAACTATTGGGGTCTTTGGACCCACAGGGCGGAGACACAGGCGTAAGCCCAAGACCTATAATATTGAGCCCTAAACCCTCATCCCCAAAATTCGAAAAACCTAACACAAAATGCAACCTGATCCCTAAACCCTAAAACCCAATCCCTACACCCTGACCCCTTATAAACCCTAAGCCCTACCATTAAGGGGGCACTTCGGGGGTCCTGTGCCAAAACAATCCTTCACCCTAAAACCACAACCCTTAAAACCGCTAAACCCGAATCCCAAGCCCTAAAACCCCAAACCCTACATAAACCCTAAACCCCCAAAGCCCTAACCCGAAGCTCCCTCTTCGCTGAGACCCGGGCGTGGCGGCGGCCAGCACTCCGCCGGCAAGACGAGGCCAGGGCCAGCCGCTGACTCCCAGGATCCTGAGGGAATACAGTAGATCAAAACGGAAAAGGAGGGACCCTTAATGGGGACCCCTATCCTATAATGGACTATATAATGGGTATATAATGGCTATATTAAGGGTATATACCTAGGGGTCCAAAAAAGGGTCCCTCCGTTTACCCTGGGATGAGGGAATACAGTAGAAGATGAGGGATCCTACTATTTGCTTAAGAAACCCCCAAAAAATAAAAATAATAATCCCTATATTACCCCCATAAGGAATATATTTTTTATTTTTGGGGGGTTCTTAAGCAAATAGTAGGATCTATAAGGGGTCCTGTATAGGAGTCTGCAAGGGTTCTGTAAAGTAAAGGATCCTGAGGGAAAAATTCGCAAAGAGGTTTGGGTTTAGGGTTTAGGCAGGGTGTAGGGTTTAGGGGATTTAGGTGACTTTGGAGGGAAAAGAGAGGCCTGTGAGGAATCTATAGGGGTTTAGGGGTTAGGGGTTTAAGGATTTTAGGGATCCATAAGGATCCTGGGGGAAAAGACTCGATCTGTAGAGGGTTCCTGGGCTTTAGAGGGAAAAGGCTCGAATAGAGGGGTCTTCATGAAGGGTTTATCCTGAGAGAAAGGTTCGAATACATACGGGGCTTGATAGAAGGCTTAGGGTTCAGAGCTTAGGTTTTAGGGTTTAGGGTCTAGCGGGAAAAAGGGCTCGAACATGGGGGCCTTGACCGAATAGGGTTCCTGTATAAAAGGGGCCTGTATTAGGGGGAAGAGGAGGCGTGCTCGAAGGGTAAGGGAAAAGGGTTTAGGAGTTTAGGGTTTAGGGGTTTAGGGTTTGAGGCTTTAGGGGTTTAGGGAGAGGATTCATACTTTAAGGTATTTCTAGGGTTTAGGGTTTCGGGTCGTTAAAAGCGCTCTGTATGGGATCCTCGGGCAAAGCAATATATTATATATAAACAAGGATTTAAGGAATTGGGATCCTCGGGAAAATGCTTCCGAGGATTTCTTTCAGGGTTCCTTGTAAGGGTCCTACAAGTGATTCTCAAAGGATTGAGGGTTTAGGGATGATAAGGGATGAGTGATCCCGTGCCTGTTCCCTCAAGCGTATCGTACAAGAATTTGGACTCAAACACAAAACCCTGAACCCTGAACCCCGAACGCTGGTCCCAAACCCTAAAGCCTAATTAAAAACGAAGCTCGGATGCCGCTATCTTGGAGCCCAACGTCGAAGGCCTAAAGCAACAAGCCCAAAATCGGATACCGAAGCCCTATAATGAAGAAGCCATAAAGTTGGAACATTACTACCCTTATGCCACTACTGCAAAGTGTAGGGAATCCCAGCATGCAGCATCCTATATCGGCTTCTACTTTACTATACGGGCCTTAACCACTAGGCATTGATATTGAGAATGCGGTGTTGGGTACATCCAGGTATACCAAACTGTACTAGCTATCATAAGGAAGCCTGAGGAACAGCGTTACGAGAATCTTCGGTTTTGATGTTGCACTTAAAGGATTCCCCGCAGAAGATTCCAAGGCACACCGGTCGGAGGAAGCCGTGGATTACCAATCCAGAGGCCACACCTGGATCCGATTGCTATCGGGTTTGGTTTAGGGAAACAGACCTGCCACTTTCAGAGATCCTTTTTGGGGCTAGATAGGGGTCCCTACCGGGTCTACAAAGGTCTGCTATAGGTGCCTTCATGAGTTACCATGGGTTTTTTCGACAAGGGTTTATACAAGGCACTACAAAGGTGCTAGTCGTTTGGGGCGGCCTTAGTACGATTGCCTGCTTCATAAACACGGAACTCCGGGAGGACACTAGAAGACAAGAAACCCTCAAACCTGAACCCCAAATTGCTAAAGCCCTAAACCCGAGGAAAGGCAACAACAAAACCTTAAATCGCAGCCCAGACCCTCAGAGCCTCACATCCCTTACTTAAGGAATATTTCCAAACTCACGAAAATAGAAGGTGCCCAGAGAAATCCTATAGCCTGAGGCAGGATGTAAGGAATGCCGAAACCCTAAAAGCTGAACCAAGGGCTTCGTGCAGGGATGGCGGTTTAGGATTTACTGGGTGCGGTTTAGGGCTCAGGGTTTAGGGTTGGGGCTTAGGAATGTCTGGAAATCTAATTAGGCCCGAAGCCCACAGCCGCATGCAAGCTTGCCGACACATTGGGGTTCTGGAGAGAGCGGGAACTGATAATTCATAACCTGGTCCGCAGTACAATTGCTTGGAGGGGCAGGGGACTTAGTAAGTAGGTTATAAGTAGAGTCATAAGTACTCCTAAATGGACTTACCCCAGTTAAAACCATATTCATAACCTACTTACTAAGTCCCCTGCCCCTCCAAGTAGTCTCAGGAGACACAAGGTGGTCCTGCAATCTGCGGGCTCGAGAGCCGGAAGCCTGAACCCCCGAACCACAACCTTTCAAGAGTGGATTAACAACAACCCATTTGGGGCTCCTGATTGTGATTTCCGTCTACAAACATTTCTTAAACAGGTAATGTAAGGGCCTTAATTAATAATTCGAACAGGGTGTGGGGTTACATTATACCATAATGAAATTAAGGAACCCACAAAACCGTATCCTACTTATTAATGCCCCTACATGAGGTTGTTTCGGTTTTTTCGGATTTCTGAACCGCCCATGTGGAGGTGGCCTGTGGTCGCCAGGCAGGGGCCAAACCAGGAGTTGAAACATGCCTGAGCACAGGGTCTGCGGCGAATTATGCCAACACTTACAATGTTCCTTACCGATTGTGGACAGTTTAACTGTGATTCATAAGGTTTGAGGTGTCCGAGGACCTTTTGACAACGGGGCTTCTAGAGTGAGGAACATTTTTTCTTTAGTCTTCATCCTGTTACGTTTATAGTAGAAGCCCAAAGGTTGGAAACCAAATCGCCGCAATCCTCAAGAGTAATGTCTAGGGAATCCCAGCACAACTTGTCCTCCATATGTTTT
Source organism: Symbiodinium sp. CCMP2592 (assembly GCA_905221615.1). NCBI lineage: Eukaryota > Dinophyceae > Suessiales > Symbiodiniaceae > Symbiodinium > Symbiodinium sp. CCMP2592. Next base: position 1,229,790 of record CAJNDT010005668.1, read on the forward strand.
CCACCTTCTTGGTGCTACTATAGTGGGAATGTAGTCTTTGAGCGTTGTCCTAGTGTCTTGAGAAATCTCAGGCTCTTCATGTATGCTGCTTCTCAACAAAGACTTTGAGAAAGCGGGTACCCTAACATTCCCCACCTATACGCTGAACCCTAATCCCTGTAACCCCTACACCCCTAAACCCTAAACCCTTCACCCCTAAAACCTAAACCCAAATCCCTAAACACCTACAAGACCAGTTGTGCACGTGATCTTTGAAGGATCTCTGAGGACGTAGTTCACAAACTGCCTGCTGAGAACTTTTAGGGAAGTCCTTTGAGGTTTAGGGTTTAGGATAGCCGGCCAGGGAATATACTTCCCTATATCCCGATGCCATCTTCACTGGTTACACTGCGAGTTACCATCACACGGCAATCTCACGACTCTGAACTTGGCTGACTTCTGGACCCCTCCTAAAAGTTAAACTTTTAGCCTCCTTATAATAGTTCATATAGAAACCCCAAAAGTTAAAGCCCTAAACCCTAAACCCTAAACTCTAAGCCAACCAGAAGAACACCAAGTGAAGGAGGGGGTCGAGTGCCTGAGGCTTCCGGCTACTGGGCTTACTTGGGAGTTTCCGAAAATTGGGGGGGGGGGGGAACCTTATTTTGGGGTCCTTGTAATAAGGATGCTACTATTTAGGGTGCTATATTAGGGTCCCCTATTTTCGGAAACTCCCACTTAATGTATGGGACTTGGGGTAACTCTACTTACAATCACTGATAGCGCCAAATAGAGTACTAATAATCATACTTCTCCAAGCATGCTTAATGCATACGTCTGATTAACCAAGCACTCTCCCGAAGCAGGTATTATTATAAGGATGCTAAGATTAGGTCCTAAGGGCCTTTCAAGAAAAGGCGATGTATTGATCAGGACTCGGCATTAGTAGCTGCAGTTCAGGGTTTTATTGCATCAGGGTTGGGGCTTTTGGGCATGAGGTTTAGTCGGGTTTCGGGTTTCTGACTTAGGAGACTCCTAGGTTTAGGGCTCCCTGGCGCTCTAAGGACTCATATATGAAGGCTTTTGGGCGCAAAGACCATACTATGCAAGGCTTTTGGGCTATTTTGATCCCGAGGGGTTAGCAGAGTTTAGGGTATGTTGCCTGGTCTTGGTAATATAGTACCCCAAATAGTAGGATCCTTGTTATAAGGACCCCTAAATAAGGTATCCTTATTTTCGGATTGGGGCGTGCGATTTCTGTCCTTTGACATGGCCGGAACCACGTACCACTGACGGGCTCAGGGTTTAGGCAAAAGCCGATCTGGCCTCAAATACTTTAAACTACACCGAGCACGCTTTTTCCTGAAGCTGAATTCTAATCTTTAAAGCCTAAACTTCAAGATGTCTCGAGTCAGTCGTATCAGAGCTTGGGGTATTGGGCTTTGTAGGGCTAGAGGTTTACTTGCAAGAGTTGTTTGCAGCTCGAATGCCATTATTGGGAGGTCTCTTTGACTTCGGTGCTAAAAACAAGCTGCCAGGATGGTCCACAAACATCGGATTCGGGATTTAGGGTTCAGGGTTCCAGGTTTCAGGTTTGGGGGTTTAGGAGGGAACTTGTTCCTAAACAGCTTTACCGATCATCATCGTGGAGGACGATGTGCGGAGTAGGGTTTAGGTTTAGGGTTGATCTTCTTGTCTCAGTTGCACTGTGCCTCAGATAGAACGAATCATTAGAGACGAAAGCCTCGGGGGTAGGTTAAATCCGTATGATGTTCGTACACACACAAACGGTATATATATATATATGTAGATAGGAATGCTTACGGATCAGAAGGCGGGAAAGACAAATAACGCGAAACAAGACAGAGACGGAGAAGGAATTAAGCTGATAACTTGCAGCCGAGATGCATTGAAGATGAACTGATTCGCAGATTCCTGATCTACAGTGCCCACAGCGACAGCAGAAGTACATTCAGGAACACCAGGGAACAGTATAAATTTACATAATATATGTATGCCATATGTATGTATGTGTGTATATATATATATGTGTATATAAATATATACACATTCATATGTATGTGTTATGTAGAGGTTCTTGAGGCTTATACGTAGATTCTGGCCAGGGGTTGAGAGGATCCGGGTCTGCGGTATGAGGCAGAACGAATCAGTGCACTACTTCGGGCTGAAGGGCGCCTCCATACACGGTTTAGGGTTTAGGGTTTGGGGTTTGGGGTTTGGGGGTTTGGGGTTTCAAGGGTTTGGGGTTTGGGATTTAAGAATTAGGGTTTGGGGTTCAAGGTTCTCTGAGGGTGTCACTGACACGCACGGTTTAGGGTTAAGGATTTACAGCTGCTGTCTGAGTGCCAGGACTCGAATCTGGGCCTTTGAGTAACCAGGGAGAAAAAGTATAAACTTCGATTTCATAGTGGCTCCTTTAAGAGACAAGTATTCGAGCATGGTACTCCGAAGCCCAGCAATATCTAGGAAAGCAAGATGAAAGAACTTTGCCAGCCGCAATGACCAATGCTCAGAACTTCCTCTATCGATGTCCAAACCTGTATCCATCAATTTAGGGTTTAGGGTTTAGGGTTTAAGGTCTCTGTCCATACCTCTGCCTGGGTCTTAACCTACACATTGCGTGCATCTATGTACTCGCGTGTACAATAATATGCTTGTGTGAATGTACAAGAAACATAACCATGCGAAACATTCAAGCAGGGTACGCATTGGAATACATAGTGACCCAGAGGGTCCAAGTACCCAAATATTAGGGTCTTCGGAACTGCAAGCCATTCAGAGAATCGTATTTTGGAGACAGCCATACTAGTTGGGCATTGGGACCTTTAGAAGATTCCAGGAATTCGGTGTGTGGACACCCCAAACCCCTATACCCTAAACCCTAAATCCCTAAACTCTCCCCTAAACCCCAAAGCCCTAAACCCTCAATTATCAAGGGTCTGGTTTTAAGGTTTAGGGTTTAGTAAGGTTTAGGGTTCTTAGGGTTTTGAGGGTTTAGGGTTAGGGTTTAGACAGACCCTGAACCCCAAACCTAAATCTCAAGAATCTTCCCTAAACCCGACACGCTAAACAGGACTAAACTCATGCTTCAAGCTCCAGGATCAATGTCATCTTCGAAGACATCGACGGAGTAGATCAGGTTCCACACTGAGAGGTTGTCACGCAATTGTCTGGGTTGTACTTTAAACCCATTGAAAATTATTTATGAACAGGTTCCCTTTATAAGGAAATAAGGGAAATTAAAAATTATCCCAAAGCACAGCCGAATTGTTGTAGGGCTTGGGGCTTCAAGCTTGGTGTGTTTGGGGTTGCAGGGTTTAGGGGCTTTAGGGTCTAGGGCTGTAGGGCTCACTGTTTAGAGCTCCCAGGGTCTAGCGAGTTTAGGGTCTTGGGTTACAGGGCTTAGGGATGGATGGATTCGTTGATACCGGTGTCAGGCTTCGGATTGACCGATTCAGTGCATATCGCTGGTGGACACAGCCGGTAGCTGTAGCCTCAAGGGTCCAAGTACCTCCAAAATCCTAACCTACATAACTACTATCCTAAAACCGGGTACCTAATTCTTAGGTCCTTTGGACCCTTGCGGTAGGGCCGGTTTGAGGGTTGTTGGGGCTATCCCTACATGACATGGGTAGCTTTTAACTTTATGTTCGCGAGCGGCTTGTGAGTGGTCTTTGGGTCCTCCCGAGTTACTGACACATGACTTCGCAGTGCGGTCGCAGGCCAGAAAACCTTATGCACAGCCCTTTCTGTAGCCCCAAAGTCTATGTAATACCAGACTACGACCCCTCTTCTCAGGCATCACTTTGTTTTTATACTCCTACCCCGTCCCCTCCTCGAACAAAAAGTACTTGGAGGATCATGTGACTTAGTAAGTATGGTTATAAGAACCTCAATTGGGGTTATAAGTAACGATAAGTATAGCTACTTTAGTAATAACGCTGTTGCCAAGGCCCATGATCCTTGTGTAACCCCCAAACCCCTCTTATAGAACCCTCATCGATCCCTTTAAGGAGCCCTTGAAGGAACCCTGGCTGCGAAGTCCCATGATCCTTTAAGTAGTCTGGCTACTTGCTCCATAGCGCAGACTCGAATCCGAAGCTTCTCAGGCCTCTCTGCTCCCAAGCCAGAAATGTTTGCAAAAATCAACAACCTAGGAAACTCTAGCCTAAGGCTCCTAAGAGGCTTAGGGGGGCTTTGGGGGCTAAGGTTTGGGATCTCACTACGAGGGTCCAAGAGCAACGCCTTGAACCCTGAACCCTAAACACTATGCTGAACTTAGAACCCTAGCAAAAATTATGATTTTTGCTGTTTCTTAGGGATTATAACAACCAAAAGCTAAAAAATATTTCTAAGTACCCCTAAGAACATTAGAACCCTAAACCCTAACCAGGCTAGAGTTGAGCGATGAGGCTTCGGGGTCTGGTTGGCGCAACGCCCCAAAAGTCTAATGCCTTGAACCCTGAAGTCAAAAACCCAAGAAACTCTAAGTCGGTTTAGACTTTACCTTAACCCTGAAGAACCTACCTCTTTAGGGTTCCCTAGTATGATTTCTTTATATAAGTCCTTAAAAGGGTAAGTTATTTGGGGGTTAAGGTAGGGTTTAGCCCAAAAGTCAAAGAAATTGAAGACTGAAGCCCGAGCAGCAGTGAGGGTATGTAAACGGCACGGCAAAAGCCGTTGCAAGACCCAGAAGTGGCCCGGCTAGGGGAAGGGCAGTGTTGACGGACCTTAGATTCCGGGTCTATAAGGGCTACTATAAGGGATCCATAAGGGTACAAAAATACAGGTTCCTTAATAATTAGAATAGGGTTTTGTGGTATATTATACTGTAAACTGTGATTTCGGCTAAGTCTCATGATTCTTCATCATTTAGAGGCCTTCATAATTTCTAGCAGGGTTTGGGGTAAGGAACCCGCAGGATAGTATTGGTAATTATTGAGGTCCCTATATTACACCGAAATTCTGCCCTGATTTGCTGACGCCCCTGACGACTTCGGTAGTGCCCTGTACGGTGGGGCTTTCTTTCGCCTAAACCTGCACTGTAACCATTGGACCCTAAAACCTGAGCCCCAGTTGCTCGACAAAAGCTTGCATTCTGGCATGAAATTTGGAGGAGCTTAGCCAGAATGAAACCATAAGAAGAAACACGGATAGGACGACGGTACCAGCAAAATAATAAAACAAATTAAGTGATGACCAGAGATAATACCAAAAATGATAGATATTTAGCAGTAGGAGTCGCTGTAATAGCAGCAGTAGTAGTCGTAGTAGTCGTAGTAGTAGTAGTAGTAGTAGTAGTAGTAGTAGTAGTAGTAGTAGTAGTAGTAGTCGTAGTCGTAGTCGTAGTCGTAGTCGTAGTGGTAGTAGTAGTCGTAGTAGTCGTAGTGGTAGTGGCAGCGGTAGTGCTGGTGGTAGGGGCAGTGGCAGTGGCAGCAGCAGCAAGAAGGCTGGTACGAGGGGAAGCAGTGATACTGATAGCAACCTGCATGACCCTCAGGACTCTAAACTATGGGAACTATGGTATATTCCTTATAGTGGGTGGTAATGCAGGATTTTGTTCATCAACAGTACTGATAGCAACAGTGACAGACTGATGACTACCCGAGAACCCCTGACAGCACCCCTTCCTCTTAACGGAGCCCTTTAACGACACCCCGTTCTTTCTTAAACACAGCACCCCCCGAAGATGCCCAGAAAGACGGAAATTGCAAAGGAGTCACCACGCGAAGCACCGGAAATTCCTGAGAAAACGCATCGCCTGAGAAACATCACCAAACCCTGGTAAACTCCTAAACCAAAAACCCTAACTCGCCAAACCCCTGACCCAAAAGCCCAGTGGCCCCACTTTGATGGGTATGGACAAGCCCGCCAAAGCCTTGCGCTTTCGGACGCTGCATTCGGACTTGGGGCTTGTCTAGGCTTTAGGGGTTTAGGGGTTCAGGGGTTTAGGGTCTAGGGGTTTAGGGGTTTAGGGGTTCAGGGGTTCAGGGGTTTAGGGGTTTTAGGGTTTATTTAGGGTTGAGGATCACCAGCCGAGTGGAGCAGCAGAAGGTTAGGATTCTGGCGTTTAGGCTGAGGGTCCAGCGTGTAAACAGAGTATTCGAGCTACGATCATGAAAACTCCACCGAAAACCCCAACCTGTAACATGTGGGTCGACATGGGATGAGACCAGGGCCTCGATCCCTAATTCCTAAACACGAAACCTTAGTCATAATCCAAAGCCTGAACCTTTACACAGCTACCTACACCCCAACACCCTAAACCCTAAACCCGAAACTATGGCCCTAAACTCTAAAACCTAAATGTCCGCTGGAGACTCTGTGAGTCTAATACGGATCCTGCTATTTCACCCTTAACTATAGGGTTCGGGATCTATAACTTAAAGGATCATGGGATTTAGTAACTAAGGTTATGATTCAAGTAACTACACTGATACTAACTTATAACCCCAGCTAAGGTACTTATAACCATACGTACTAAGTCACATGATCCTCCAAGTAGGTAATAGGCCTTAGAGTGCCCATAAAGGACCTCTCTACGGCCTAAGTATGTACTATATGGGTGGTTGTCAAAATTATGGCTGCATTTTCGGGTACCCTAAATACTAGGTGCCGTACCATATGTAATAGGACCCAAAGCGGGACCCTAATTTTGACAACCACCCATATGGGCACATGGAGTCTTAGGGGGTGTTGGGTCCAGGGCTTCGGGGTTTGGGGCTTCGGGGTTTAGGGTTTATGGGTTTAGGGTTTAGGGGTTTAGGGTTTGGAGGTTTAGGGGTTTAGGGTTGAGGGGTTTAGGGTTTAGGGATTTTGGGGATAGGGGTTTAGGGGTTTAGGGTTGAGGGGTTTAGGGTTTAGGTTTTTCGGTTCAGGGTTTGGGGTTGATGAGTAATTAGACAGACCCAATCCCTCATCATCCCACTTACCACCCAGTTACTGAGTCACCCTGATCCTCAAGGGGTTTACAAGGCTTAGGAGCCCAAACCCGAATCCCAACATATAAATCCCAAACCCTAGAAGCCTAAACCCTAAAACACCCGAAACAATAGACCCTAAACTCTAATCTAAGCCATTCTGTCTGCGAGCCTTGGGGCCACCAGCTAAAAGATCTGCCGCGACGTAGAAAGCACCTCAGCGCATTTTTACGTTTAGGGATTCTAAATTTACACCTTGTTTAAACCAGAGACTACAACGGAGACTATTGGTAGGGTTGGGGTTCAGGGTAGGCCCTTCAGGCTTTCGGGTTTAAGCACTTCAGGGTCAGAGTTTAGAGTTTAGGGACTCTGCGAGATTGAAGGTCCCAGTGCTGGGAATTTGGGGGCTACTCCCAGCCTCCAAAGTACTTAAGAAGAAGGTAGATACTTCAAGGATCATGGGACGTAGTAACTCAGGTGATTATTAGGGCAACTATACTTATATTCACCCCAATTAAGGTACTTATAACCATACTTACTAAGTCCCATGTTCCTCCAAGTACTCCCACCCTTCAAAGTATTTGAGAAGAAGGTAGATACAGTGGGTTGAAAATCAGCGCTAACGCTGGTTGGAAGTATCCGATGTTCAAGCACAGGGATTAGGGCCAGTACTGTTTAGGATCCAGGGGTGTAGGGGTTCAGGTGTAGTGTGGCCTGAAATTAGGGATTTAAGGTTTGATGGGGCCAGGTGGTGGGGCTTCGGGCTTCTACCTAGAGGCTCATACCCTACCCCTTTTTTAGGATACCTACTTTTATGGTTAGGACATGCTATCATAAAAAGTAGGTGCCATGAACAAGCGGTGGGGTATAAGCCTCTAGGCATGGGCGGGGTTGGTGCGGTCACTGTTTCGCATTTAGGTTAGTTGGATTGTGGTTTTGGGGTTAGGGGGTTGAGGTTTAATTACGCATGCCGGGTTTGCTTGACAGATCACTGGCTTTGTGACATAGTGCTATAGCTACAACCCTCGTCGCAGTAAGTGTCCTAAAGGGTCACCGTAAACCCCAAACCCCCGCCCTCAACCAATTCTTACGCTGATGTAGGGATTAAGGCCTCCTCGATGTGCATTGCATTTTGGTAAGTAGGAACCTAAGGGAAGCCCTCAAACAGATCCCGATTCCCAAGCTCTCATTTCGAAACCCCTTTAAATTTCATCCGTGCATCCCAATTGCAAGATCCTATTTCCTGAACCTTACTTCTTAACTCTGAACCCGACACACACAAAGCCATAAACCCTAAACCGAAAGCCCCCAAAACACTAAATCCTTGCAATCTGCCTGCTGTCACACCGTTGCCGATGGCAAAGGGAAGAAGGATCGGCCTTGGTCGAAGCCCGTGGAGTCAATGGCTCAATAGCTCTAGGGCTTACCTGGACCCTAAAACACGGCTTCTTATTATGATTTCCTTACATAAAAAATTGAAAACAGTAGGCTGATTGGGGTTAAGGTAGGATTTAGGTTTAGGGTCTAGGGCATGCTCCAAGCCGGAAGAAACAAAAGGCGGTAAACCCATTGTGGTTTTCCGCTTTTTTCGATTCCAGAACCACAAACGGAAGTGCAAACAGAAGGGAAATCCCACGGGGAATCGCAGAAGGAAAGAAACGAGGTCAGAGTGGGAATGTGCTTGGCCCCCTATTGCCGAAAATGGGCATCACAAGCACATGCGCTGCAAGCTGAGTACATGTGTGGACTCGTGGACAACATTCCCTGAGGATTAGGCAGCCACTGTACATAGGCTTAAGACACCGAAGTCGCTATAATCTGTATACTTGGAGTTGTCTTGGGGGTTTGCAGGGAATAGAGTTTCAATCTTTGTGTTTCATGCTCAAAACAAGCACACAGTCTTACTGAGGCGGCACTACATCGCCCATGGCCCATCGCATCGTTTTAAACAAGATGGGACCTTGGGGCGTTCATGGCATGACGGGGGGGGCCTAGTCTCTTCGGTCCTGGATGTGGTTCCCGCCAAAACTGTGGAAGCTTAATACAGGGGCCGCCTTACAATAGTCAGAATAGGGCTTTGGGGCCCAAAAACTATAATCATAAAAAAGAACCCCAGAATACTATTGGTGATTCTGGAGGCCCCTATATTAGTCAATAAACCGTTACACCCAAATCGAAAACCTACAAACCGGAACCCATAAACCTTGAACCGTGGAGCCTAGACCCCTGACCCCGGGCCCTGAAACAACAATACCAGGCGTCAACCCCCAAAGCCTAATTTAATACAAACTTCCAACACCTCGCGGCTACAATCGCTGCCTCCAGGGTGCGCATAGTAGAATGCGTTGGGCATCAATGTCATGGCAGAAAAATAGAGCATCGACGTGCCACCATGCCTTTGCAAAGACATAGGACAGGAGACGTGCCCGAGATCGTTCTTATGGGATCTCTACTTGAAGGATCATGGGACTTAGTAACTAGGGGTCACTATACTTATCATTACTTATATCCCCAATTAAGGTACTTTATATCCATACTTACTAAGTACCATGATCCTCCAAGTAGGGGTCCTATGGACATCCCCTAAACTGCCCCAAACCCTCCAAGTATACTACCAGTTGTCTGGAGGCTCACGAAGGCAGCGGAGCCGAACGGTACGAGCCAGGGTTCAGGGGCTTGGGTTTAGTTTAGTAGTTCTTGCAATCATCCTCAAACGAGAGACTCCTCATTTTCTGGAACCGCCCAAACTACAGCCATAAACCCTTTGACCATCAACCTTGAACCCCACGTGCATAGCTTCTACAGCTTCCTAAGCCGTTAACCTATATACCGTAAAGCCCTGGATCCGAAACCCTAACCCCTACTTGGAGGGGCAGGGGACTTAGTAAGTATGGTTATAAGTAGACTTACAAGTACCCTAAGTGGACTTACCCCAATTATAACCCTACTTATAACCCTACTTACTAAGCCCCCTGCCCTTCCAAGTAAACCGTAACCCCAAACTCCAAGCCAAGTCGCAGTGCCATCTTCATCTCCGGCGTGGCGTAGCCTCAGTAACAGGATGCCAGCTTCTCAAGGGACCCGTATTTGGAGGGCCAAACATGAAACTTCAAGAAACTGCTAAGCCGTATTATCTCTTAGTAAGCGTCAAATCGAACCTCTAAACAGGCCCTTAACAACCAGATTATCTCTTACGTGGAGGTTCATGGGTAGTTATATATTGAAGTCCCCTAATATGGGTTATAAGTATAGTTACCCTACTTAAAACTCTACTTATAACCACCCATGAACCTCCAAGTATAGAACCCTTTCGAGACTCCTTAACAGCTCCCAGCCAAGTCACGGAAAACCAGCTGATTGAAGCCGATCACCGGGAAGAGCCTCCAGGGACGTAGTGACTGAGGTTCCTTATATAAAGGGGCTCCTTAAAGAGTTCTATCAGGGTTCTAGAGTGAAGGATCACATGACTTAGGAAGTATGGTTATAAGTTAGAAGTACCTCCATTGGGGCAAGTAGTTATACGTGCAGTGACCATAATGATAACCCTAGTTACCAAGCTCCCTGATCTTTTAAGTAGGGCTTTGCGCAGTTGGATATTCTTGTAGGGTTGATGGTTTAGGGCCTGCCCTACCCTAAATGCCCACTATTAAGGACCCTAAGGGCCGCATGGAAGGGCACTTGGGGAGTCTTGGCGCACTTGATGTTGCTTTTTCATGCCACGCCTTCAGGGAGCTCAGAAAGGCTGTCATGAGGCTATCGACTGGTTAGTAAAGCGTACGGTTTAGGGTTTGGAGTTCAGTAAGTTTAGTTCAGGATTTTGTGAACTTCCAGGGTTTAGGGTTTAATGTTGGGGCAAGGTCTAGTAGGGTGTCTGGTTCAGGGTAGGATATGTTTGGTGTATGCGGTGTAGGAGTTTGGGATTTGGGGCAAGCCTGGGGTTTGGGGTGTAGGGTTCAGGCGTTAAGGGCTTAGGGTGTAGGGGTTTGGGCTTACTTGGAGGGGCAGGGGACTTAGTAAGTCGGTTGTAAGTAGGGTTATGATTGGGATAACTCCATTTAGGGCACTTATAACTCTACTTATAACCGTACTTACTACATCCCCTGCCCCTCCAAGTAGACCCTAAACCCTAAACCCCATAGATCCCTTTAAGGAACCCTAAAGATCCCTATAAGGAGCCTGTAAGAACCCTTACTAAGTCCCTTCCCCTCCAAGTAGGGGTTCAGGGTTCATGGTTAGCGGCTTTGGGACAGAGCTCTTGGGGCCGGCCTCAACTGAGGAGTAAACAACACTGGCTTGTTCGGTTTAGGGTTTAGGGTTGAGGATTTAGAGTTTAGGGTTTAGGGTTTAGCGTTCAGGGTTTAGGGTTTTACTGGTGGTCCTCAACTGACCAGTCTTGAAGAGGGGAGAAGGTTTAGAGGGTTGAAAAGTACCAGGAACCCTATAAAACCTACCAGTTTACAGACCCTTATTATGTTTTCTTTCTGTCTTTCAGTCAACAGCCAGGTTTTTTTGCAGGCCTTAAGCCCCGGACCCTGTAGACCCCAAACCCCAAACCTTAAACCCTCGAAGCATCCAGTTTCCCAGAGGCTGCAAAGCACCTTAATTCAGAACATACGTTAGGTCTAATTAAAGGATTTTGGAGCTACCTAGAGAGCCCAATACCCCTTAATTAAGGAATATGGCTGTAATTACATCAGGCTTCATATTATGGTTTAAGCCATATTCCTTAATTAAGGGGTATTGGGCTCTCTGGGGATCTCCGGACAGGAACCCAGACCTTCCCCAAAATCCCTTCCTTAAGGGATAGACCTTAGGTTTAGGCTTTAGGGGTTTAGGGTTTAGGGTTAAATTGAGTGTGGGTTGGGTGGCAGATCTCGAGAGTTTGAAGCCGAATGCGAGTTGTAACCCTCAGCAAAGTCACGGAGTCATCAGCGCTGTGGTAGATCCGACCAGTAGCGCCCGCACCGGAAGCGGTGGCTCCTAGCCGGGTTTAGGCTTTAGGGTTAAAGGGTTTAGGGTTTAGGATTAAAGGGTGTGAGGTTTTACGGCTGGGATGGTGTTGAGAGGTTCTAGGAATTCTTTGTTCTCTTCCATCCCGCCTCACGACGAGGGTGGAGTTCCTCTTCAGTTGCAGTTTCAACTTTTAGGATTTTGGGTTTAAGGTTTAAGGTTTAGGGTTTAGGGTTTAAGGTTTAGGGTTTAGGGTTTAAGGTTTAGGGTTTAGGGGTCTTCAATCAGACCAGAACCGGGGAACCCTAGATCCGAAACCCAAAACCCGAGATCCGCAGGCTGCAATCCAAACCCCCGACGGTTTAGGGTTTAGGGGTTTAGGGGTTTAGGGTTTTAGGGTTTTAGGGTTTAGGGTTTTAGGGCTTTAGGGTTTTAGGGTTTTAGGGTTTAGGGTTTAGGGGTTTAGGGTTTTAGGGTTTAGGGTTTAGGGGTTTAGGTTTGTAGGGCTTTAGGGTTGTAGGGGCCTGAATAATTAGAATATAATATAGGTTTTGGGGGCCCACTATACTATAATCATATTGAGGACAAGGAACCCCCAAAATGTATAAGTGATTATTCAGGCCCCCGTAATACCTGAAATCAAAACGAAAACCGACACCACCGTCCTCTCTCGGCACTGGCACCCCAGATCTGGTTTTGGAAGCATCCTTCGGCCACGGCCACTGCAGGATGCATAGGCTTAGCGTCTTGAGGGCTTGAGGGTTTCGGATGGGTGTGGAGCTTTAGATGTCTAGCGAAATCTCAGCTTTAGGATGTGGGATGTGCGATTTAGGTCTAGGTTGAGGGTTCAGGTGGGCTTTCGGGCGTAGGAGTTGGGATGACTACAATCCCTGGGCCCTGAACCCTAAACTCTGGATGGTTGCCGGATTCTCAAAGACTCCAACATCCCTTAATTAAGGGAGATGCCTTAAACTATAATCGGGTCCCTAATACTGCTGATGGACAAAATTCTGCACTACCCCCCATAGGGAATATACCATTGTTCCCATAGCTTAAAGTCCTTAGGGTCATGCAGGATTCTGTCCATCAGCAGTATGATCTCACGTATATTGCTTACTTAAGGGATCTTGGAGTCTCTGGGTTCATGTTCGGGACCCAACTGTTCCCTTGCCTTCCCCTGAGCGCAAAGCCCCAGGAAATCGGCCATCCAATGTTCTTCCTTGCTATTACAGTAGAAGATCCTCCTAGATCCATGTTCCAACTTTCTGGGGTTCACTATAAGGTTTAGAGTTAGGGTTCGAAGTTTAAGGCTTTGGGTTCAGAAAGTGCCAGGAAATTTGCCGTTCCGATCTAATTCAGGACTAGAACCTGATGCCCGGATTTGCTCATCAAACCTGCACCCTCTAATTCGAAACACTAAACCCTCTACATTCTAAGCCCTATAGACCCTAAACCCATGCAAACCCTCTACACCCTAAACGGCCCTATAGATCCCTGTAAGGGATCCCTATAGATTATAGATCCCTTAAGGGAACCCACTACTTGTACCCTAAACCCGAAATGCCTAAACTATTCAAGGAACCCCTATTGAAACCTTTAAGGATTATAGATCCTTTTTAGGGGAACCCTCTAGATCCCTTTATGGAAACCCACTTTAAGGATTATAGATCCTTTTTACGGGAACCCTCTAGATCCCTTTAAGGAAACCCCCTACTTAGTTGTTCCCGGTGGCGCCTCACTGAGGTGCCTAAGGCACAGGGCAGCACGGCCGGCATGCGGCGCGGTCCGCCCTGACGTTTTGGTATGTGGGAGTTTCTGAAAATAGGGGACCCTAGTATAATACCCTAAATAGGATCCTTATTATAAGGACCCCAAAATATGGTACTCCTAATTTTCGGAAACCCCCATGTACCATAGGGGCCTTGATAATTAGAATGGGGTTCCATTGAAGGGTCTATAAGGGTTACTGCAGGGATCTGTAAGAGTACTATAATACAGGGCCCATAACAATTAGAATAGGGTTATGGTGTATATTTTACTATAACTATAAGACGGAGCCGCCGTAGTATAGGTAATTATCAAGGCCCCTGTTGTACAGTTCAGCGGACCGGGTAAATAGGATCTATATAGTTTATGGTCTAGGAACGTGGGCTTTCAGGAGTTTAAAGTTTGCACAAGTCAGCGGACTTGATAAATAAATCGGGTTCTATGGGTTGCAAAAACCTCTAGACTCTAAACACCACTAGAAATCAGAAACTTCAGACACAAAAGTAAAAAGCCCTTCAAAACCCTTGAACACCCTAAACACACCTGCAAAGCCAGAAAACCAGGAAAAACCCTTAGAGAAACCAAACTGAACCCTCTGTGCCTCCCAAGAGAAGCAGCCGTCGATGGGGAAGGACGCGTCGCACCGAAGTCGCGAGCATTTTCAGGCTGAATTGCAGAGGGCTTTCGGTGCTTTGGAGTTAGGGTTTTGGGATAGGATATGTATGTAGGGTTTCGGGCTGTTTTAGTGCGGCGGAATTTTGATTTTGGGATGTTGGCCTTAAAGTTTAGAGGATTTCTGCGTTTGGGGTTTAGGATTTCTGCCATAGGCCTTTGGGTGGATTGTCGGAGGATTCAGGGCATCAGCTGTTGGGGTTTAGGGTTCTTGGTGCGCCCTTTGCACGTCTTATCATCTTACCTTTGGTTAGTAGGGAATGGAGGAATGGGGTACAATTATAACTACTATTACTACCATTCTTCCATTCCCTACTAAGCAAAGGTAAGTCAGTGGGAGTTGTTCACAGTGGCTGAAGGGTTGGCTTTTCGGGTTCTTGGAGGGGTTCCATTACCCTCACCTACCAGCACCTACTCATTTTGCAGGGTCCCTTTAAACTCCAAGTTAGGTTATATTAAAAAAGAGGCAACAACAAAGTATGTCTTTTGTAGGTTAAGGTGGGCAGGGATACTTCCCCAAATCTTAGTAGTCATTCCCAATCTAGAAACCCTACATTTTACTATATAGGTCCTAGGTACTTTAGTAAACATGGGGCGCCATCTGAACCTGCATTCTTCGCGGAGAGGGTGGAAATCACGGTGTGCGGATCCATTCAGAGCCCTAGGTTCCTGAGTAGCCCTTTCATAAAAAAAGACAGGGTACCCCTACTGTCTGTTAATAAGGGAACCCAAACAGAAAAAGGGCAAAAGGGCACTACTCAGAAACCTAGGAGCTACATAGACCCAAGCCTCAACACTTACTGAAACAGAAACTGATTAATTAAGCAATCCTGGCCCTTAATGCCCTAAAACCACCAAGCTACACGGTAGGATGCAATATTATGAAGCTAGGAGGTGCTTTTAAAGCCTTTGAAAAATATTAGTAGGTAAGATCCTTCGAAGCCCAACAAGAGCAAATTTAAAATGTCCGAAAGCCCTACTTGGTGAAGAGCCCGAATAAGAGACCAAAGACCGAAAATCCCAAAAATAGCAGGATCCAATATGAAGAGCCCGAATAAAGACCCAGGGTCGCTAACAATCAGGTTCCCAAAAGACATAAATCTTTCAGCCCTGAACCCCTGAACCCGAAGCCCTGAAATAACCTACTACGCCGTAAACAAGGGTGTACGGTGTAGGGTTCAGGTCCTATAATCATCAAACACACTCACATATGCGAAGACCTGAACCCAAATACCTAATTGCCCCAGAGGCTCCTCATATACTACAATTAATTATAGAACTAGGTCCCAAAAGGCCATGCTTGTTACGGTTTCCAGGCACCTAATTCCATAATCGTAGTATATGAGGAGCCTCTAGGTACTACGGTTCATGATATAAACCCTGCATTACCCATAATAAGGACTATACCATAACTCCCATAGTTTAGGGCCCTTAAGGTAATGCAGGATTTGTAGCATCAACCCTAAGCCCTAAACCCAATAGATCCCTTAAAGGAAGCCTAGGGATTGATATCATCAACCGTAGAAGGCCTATGGACTGAAATCTGAGTGATGCCCAAACCCTAAAATCTAAACCCTACTTGGAGGGGAAGGGGACTTAGTAGGGGTCCTTAAAGGGCCCCTTTTTGGGATCTACATGTTTCGGGTGCCTTAAAGGGATCTATGGGGTTTAGGGTTTAGGGTCTACTTGGAGGGGCAGGGGACTTAGTAAGCAGGCTATAAGTAGGGTTATAGTTGGGGTAACTCCATTTGGTGCTTTTTTTATAACTCTACTTATAACCTACTTACTAAGTCCCCTGCCCCTCCAAGTAGACCCTAAACCCTAAACCCCATAGATCCCTTTAAGGAACCCTAGAGATCCCTATAAGGGGCCCTTTAAGAGCCCTTACTAAGTCCCCTGCCCCTCCAAGTAGAAACCCGACCCCGAAGATCTGAACCATCAACCCTTAGGGGTTTAGGGTTTAATTAGGGGGTGCAGAGGTTTTAGGGTTTAGGGGTTGAGGGGTTTAGGGGTTTAGGGTTCCCTATAAATCCCATAAGCCCCAAACTTTGAACCCCAAAGCCCTAGGCTCTGGACCCTGAAACCGAAACTTTACACTTGAAATCCTAAACCCCTAGCCCCTCGATCTCTATGGTCTAAACCTGGACTTTGAAGTAACCAGGGAGAAACAAGTCTAGACTTTTATTTCATAATGGTTCCTTTAAGGAACAGGTACCAGAAAAAAACAAGTATTCAAGTATGGTACTCCTTACCGGCAGATTTTTTTGTCGACGGCCTGTCGTGGCCTTGACAGACCATCAGGTGCCCCCTGCCTAGCCCAGACCTTGCTTAGCGGTTGAACCCAAAGAGCCCTAAGTACCCACATGACGGGATACTTGCCCACACCGACATGCTAAGTCTTGCCATGGAAACACGACTTTCCACTATACAGGCGCTTGAGGACCATTTTAGAAAAAGCTTAGGATTTTTCGGTTTAAGGTTTCTAGTTCTACGGTTTATGGTTCAAGGGTTTCTGGGTTTAGGGGTTTCAGGTTCAGGGATTAGCTTGAGGGTTTCAGGTGTGGACCTACTCTTATGACTACCCGAAGAGGGTCGATAAATGAAACCGCACGATGGTGTCAATACGATGCTGACGTTGAGGTTCAGTATTTTATATCCCACGTCTAGTCACATGTGAAGGCTTAAGGAGCCCTAGCCATAATTGAGGGTGCTGTGCAGGTATTTCGTGTGTAAGCTCTCAGAAGGGTCAGGTTTAGGGTGTGGGGTTAAGGGTTATAGAAGCCCAAAAGTTGGAAACCCCATGGCCTCAATCCTTAAGAGTAATGTATATATAGGGAATCCGACCCCTATTTGGCCTTAATCCGGTTTCCAACTTTCTGGGGTTTACTGTAGGGAATGGCAGTCTCTACTCAGGTACTTCTGGCAAGAGGTGCAGTTCCGAGTGCTGTTTCAGCACATACCGTTCAATCCCCAAACCCCTAGGCATTCCTCCCCGCTAGACTAGAACCCTAAACCCTGAACCCTAAACCCTAAAGTACGGTCCCTGCAAGGGTTCGCTGCTTTACCTTATACTGTATGATGTGATGTTGCAACTTTCCGGCTTGAACTCTGCAACTCTATTCGACTCTATTCCAAGTATTCCTTCCCTGGGCCCGAAGTAGGGCTCCTTCTTATGATATCCTTGTATAGACCCCTTCAAGAAGGTAATTTATTTCGGGATACAGTCTGCAGCAGAGGAGAGGAGGCACCTCTGCACACGAGAGCGGCTTTCAGCGGAAGCCAGGGCCCGCACCCCACCCGAAGTCCAGGGGTTGTACAGAGGATTATCTTCTTGTAACCCCAAGAAGTTGCGTGAAGAACCCGTCACTGCAGTCGCCGCGACTCATGTTAATTAATGTGGAGGCCTGATCGTAATTAGAAGTAGGGTTTTGGGGCATACTACGGTGTATGTATATATATATATATATAACCAGGAGCCTGAAGCCGTAACATTGGGAAGTAGCCTGGCTTCTGTATTCGTCAATTGGGGTGTGAGGTTTGCGGGTCAGGGGCCTGGGGCTTTCCGGATGTGGGATGTGAGTAGTTGTCTAAATCCGTAAGTCCCGAATAAGCCAGAGAAATAAAAGGTTAGGGCTTAGGGGTTCGGGTTTTCCGGTTCCTACTAAACTATAAGAATCCGAAAGTTTGAAGGTTGGGTATTGGGGATCTGGGAATCAGAGTCCTTTTAGGGTCCCTTTTACAAGGGTCAGTGGTTAGGTGGCGCAGCAGCAGTGGCTCTTGTAAAAGTACAGCAGCGCAGTTTTTGTCAAAGTAGCAAGACGGAGTGCAGCTACAATATCGTCCCTATGCTAAACCCAGCTGTTGAGTTACCTTACAATGGAAGATACTCTTGTCTCATCCCCACAAAGCGTAGGGTTGCATAATAGGCCAGTGAGTAAAGCGGGCCCTGTCTCGCGACTGGACGAATCACTGCCATCTTGAAGTGTTTTGTCCGGAAGCCCTTATAGGCCTAAGCCCTGAAAACCTACAACAAGCCATCCTACTTAAGCTAGAAACCCTAACCTCCAAACTCTAAGCCCTAAACGATGAAACATCTTGGATACGGCCCAGTAGTAGTTGAATGATATATTCATAATAAAGATATATTAGGACCTTATTAGCAGCCCTATTATAAACTCTTACTGTATGGGGGGTAGTACCTAAGAAACATCCTACTTAGAGGGTCATGGGACTTAGTAAGTACGGTTATAAGTACCTTAACTGGGGTTACATTTAGGTATAAGT
The DNA here is from genome assembly GCA_905221615.1 of Symbiodinium sp. CCMP2592. NCBI lineage: Eukaryota > Dinophyceae > Suessiales > Symbiodiniaceae > Symbiodinium > Symbiodinium sp. CCMP2592. Next base: position 1,248,383 of record CAJNDT010005668.1, read on the forward strand.
ATAGTTGCCTTAATAATAACCCTAGTTACGAAGTCCCATGATCCTTTAAGTAGACCCTAACACCCCTCTTATAGAACCCCTATAGATCCCTTTAAAGGAGCTCATTTAAGGAACCCTAGTTACTAAGCCCCATGAGCCTTTAAGTAATCTAGAAACCCGGCTCTCGAGCTCCCGAAACCCTACCCTCGAAAGTCCAAGCCGGCACCGAAGAGGGCTTAGAGTTCAATGGGACTTATCATAGGAATCCTTAGGGGTGTAGGGGGGAGGGGTGTAGGGGGCTATATTTCCTTGAATAGGCCTTATTAGTCCTTATTTTGGGCCTTAAGGCCCCCTACCCCCCCCTCCCCCTACACCCCTAAGGATCCCTATGAACTTAGTAACCAGGGTTCCGTAAAGGGCACCTTTAAAGGGATCTATAGGGGTTCTATAAGAGGGGTTTTAGGGTCTACTTAAAGGATCATGGAACTTAGTAACTAGGGCTACTAATACGCTAGCTACACTACTTACTAAGTCCCATGATCCTCCAAGTAGAGTTCAGTGTCTATTAGCTGGGCCTCTACTTCCTCTAGAAGATCTGCGAAACCTCTGACAACTGTTGAAGACTCGTTTGTTTTGAAGACCCATGCAGAAGTCAACAACCCGATAACCCAAGAAGAATCCGCTAGAGTCCAGAACCTAGTCAGTCTTGTAGCGTAGTATAGGGGCCTTAATGATTACCTCTCCTGTTTTGTTGGGGGTTCCTTATTATAATTATATTATAGTATAATACCACCCGAAAGGCCATGAAAACTCATATGCTCCAAAATGGCAGGGTTCCAGTCAGAGCTAACTTGGAACACGTGGGCCCTGTTGGAATAGAGACATGCCCAGGTGAGGCGGTCCAAACGCCAAGCCAACCTTGATCAAAACTCTTTAAATCTAAAGGCCGAGAATTTAGGGAGCAGGGTTAATACCCTAAACCCGGAGCCTTGAACACTTAACCTAAGGGGTTCTGGCTTCGGGTTTTGCGTGTAGGGACTTATGGCGCCATAGACCTTAGCAAACTCTTACGATGGTTTCGGGGGCCTAATTCCATAATGGTGGCATATAAGGACCCTCTGGCAAAGAGAATCTCTGAGACTAAGAGTCCTCGACGTACATTAAGAGCCACTAGCGTTGATGATATAAATCCTGCATTACCCAGAATAAGAAATATACCATAACTCCCATAATTTAGGGTGCTTAACATAATGCAGGATTTATATCATCAGCCGTAGGGTTGGGGGTCTTGGGGAATTTCCAACAAGATCCAGCGGACACCTCCGCGCGGCGAGAGAAAGCTTTGCTCCAACAAAGCCTACCGCCCAAAGCCTACACCGTACAAGCTTTCTACAAGCCGAAATGCTAGGCCCTACTTGGAGCAGCATGGGACTTAGTAAGTATGGCTAAAACTGCCCTAATTGGGGCTATAAGTAATTATAAGTATAGTTTCCTTAACTATAACCCTAGTTACTAAGTCCCATGACCCGTTAAGTACCCTGTAGATCCCTTTTAGAACCCTTAAAGGGGACACTACTGTAGAACCTTACAGTACCCTATAGAACCCTAAGTCCCATGACCCGTGAAGTACAGTCTCAAGCTCCAGCAAGTCGGAGCTCTGGAAGCCCTACATAAAGGATCATGGGACTTAGTAGCGAGGGTTCCTTAAAGGGCTCCTTTAAAGGGATCTATAGGGGTTCTACAAGAGGGATTTTAGGGGGTCTACTTTTTGGGTCATGGGACTTAGTAACTAGGGTTAAAATTATGGTAGCTATACTTATACTTACTTATAAACAGCAATTAAGGTACTTATAACCATACTTACTAAGTCCCGTGATTTTCCAAGTACAACATCTCAGGGGTTAGTAAAGAGGCATAAAAGAGATTGGGCTCGGGATTTCGAGCATTTGTTCTGGAACCAACGGGAACAACGATACCGTTTGTTAGAGTTTAGAGTTTAGGATTTCTTTCTTGGGAAAGGGTCGGAGCAAGCAGAGTCCAGGGCTCAGCAGGTGAAAGGATTTGGTTTTGAATATGAAGTCCTGAACAGTTTGAAAAGGGATTTGAAGTCTACTCTGCTACAGCTTTATAGGAGGTTCTGAGTGGATACAAGAGCTATCGATTCCGGCCCCTTGCAAGGAGGTCGCAGCCGTCTGAGCTTAAGCAGCTACACTCTACACCTCAACCAGGTTCATCTCATTCTTAACCCCCACCTGGACCCGAACAAGCCTACACGTCTAGGGTTCCTTATTATGACTTCCTTATGTAAGTGCTTAAGTAGGCGTGCAGGTACTCCCCCTGAACTACCAAAACCCGAATCCCTAAATCCTAACCCCACTCCGTCACCATACCACGCTGAAAGGCGCAAAGCCACTGAAGCAAGCGGGAGGTGTCCAGAGAGAAATCCGGAGAGCTCGTTGACCCTTATTTGAAGAGTATACCACACGGGCCTGACCAAGCAAAGGGATGTTGGTAGTTGCCCTAAACCCTAAACCCTAAACCCTAATGTTGGATCCAGATTAACACCCCCCCCCCCCCCCCGCTGTCAAGGTTAGCCCGCTTGAACTTGTTCATGGGTTCAAGTTTTTCCCGGCCCCCCCCCCCCGATTATGTGGGGATGGGGTCAATAGATAGAGAGTACTTAGTAAAGTATTGCAGTCGTACAATAGGAGTACAGTAGTATAGTAGTAGTACAGTAGTATAGTAGTAGTACAGTAGTATAGTAGTATTACAGTAGTATAGAAGTCATAAGCCTCTTAATCCCCTAAATCCTTACTTCGGTGATTTTCGGGGATGGCCCCGTCTAATCGGGGGGGGGGGGGGTTAGGCGAGCTCCGGTACTATTAGGGTGGGGTCTAATGGACTTCTTCATTAAGCCCATGACATGCCCGGGACGGCCCCGTCTAATCTTGGGGGTATCTTAATCTGGAAACGACATTAAACCCTAAACCCTAAACCTTAAACCCTAAACCCTAAACCCTAAAGCCCATGAAGTATCTTAAACCAGCGAGGACTTCCAGCTACCATCTAGAGTGTATTTCCACGGCCAATGAAACCCTGTAAAACAATCCACCACCCGATGACACCTGCAATTAAGCCCTTAAGCCTTAACTTTTACCAAAAGCCCTAAAACAGATTGTATACTTGCCTAGAAACCTGTAAGCTCTGATTCCTACCCCTAAGCGTCCATGTACCCAAATAGTATATACTTTGGGCCCAATGTACCAAGCTCTCTGGGAGTCTAGCTACAGGACTCTCTTTTTGCGAGTCTTCCTCTGAATTTGGCACGCCATACCCTGCCCAATGACTTTCATGCAGAGACCCGCATCCTCTAAGTTTAAGGTTTACTGTATAGGGGTTTAGTTTATTGTTAGGGCTCCTTTACGGGTGTCTTTTAGGGTTCCTTTGAGGATTCCCCTCAAGGTTCTTTTAAGGGTTGTAACCAGGAGGGCTTGTAGTGAACCGCACAGGATTGGAATACGGCTTATGGAAGAGTGGTGCTAGGATTGCTTATAAATGGCTCTAAGGGCTTCAGGATAGTGTTCCAAGTTTTCTAGCTTCTACTGTTCATGTACCTGCAAATGTGTGTATGATGGTTCGGTGGTAAATGGGCCGTACTGCACCGCTTACTGTGAATGGAGCTTGGGTTTAAGGTCAAAAACTGAAATTAAGTGTCTAGGAGTTATTGATGCTCCCCCAACATAAAGCCTGCCTAAAACCTGTAAAACCCGATACCGATTCTGAAGGCCCCTACAATCGTCGCATGAATGCTGCATACTCCGAGTTGATGAGTCGCATGAAGTGAGGGGGAGGTTGACAGTTAGCGACGGGCCAAACATGAAATCAAAGGTTTCGCGGCCTAGGGACATAGGCTTTCGGGGTAGGGTGCAGGCGTACTGCCTGTCGCTTTCTTTAAGAACCTCTTCGTTATAGTCCCTACACTTCTATCGGGTACCATACTCCCCGCAACCCACATTCTGATTCAACCTACCGCTGCCTTGGTGCACGAAAAATAAGGTTGACAAATCCGACAGTCCCGAATCCCATTCCAAGCCCTAAACAGTGAACCTTAAACCCTAAGCCCAAAAGTCGAAGCTTAGGGCAGACACCGACGGCGTGCTGTCGATACACAGCATGTCTAATCGGAGAGGCCCTCTGTAGTGGTGACCAGAGTCGGACAAGCATGCCGGCAATGGTTTAGCGCCTATAGGATTAAGATTGATGGGTTCACCCCCCCACTACCTTTATTGTAGCCCCGAACTACCTTTTATTGAGAGATATCACGGCCCTTTAAAGGGCACTTGGAGGGTCTGGGTAGGGTTGAGGGTTGAGGTTGCAGGTGCGCTGCAGGTGAGAACACCCCTCTAACACCTCGAAGCCGAGCATCTCCAAAAACCGAAACACTCAGCCCTCTAGTCCTCAAGATATACCCTTATTTAAGGAGAAAAGGGTTCCTTGGGTACGGGCCCCCACTCAGTAATAGTTGAATGATATTCATAATAAAGATATACTAGGACCTTAATAGTAGCCCTTTTTGTAGACTCTTACTGTATGGGGGCAGTACCTGCTCTACCCTTAATTGAGGAATATATTTTAAATCACAATATTAGGCACCCTGTAGTTTAAGGTATATTCCTGGATTAAGGGGAATTGGGATCTCAAGGACATCCGCGGCCCAGCCGATGCCCCCAAAACACAGAAACTAAACATCCAACACCCGAAACGGCCAATCTTCCATTGTCCTTCTACCTTGAACCGAAACGAAAGCCCTGAAGTACTTCAGCCCTACATAAGTCCGAAGAGGGCCCCCTTTGCGATCGAATTCCCTCAGAGTGAGTTCTGCTTGACCGTGTCCCTGAGCACCTGCCACCTCAGGGTTGGAGGCCTCAAAAGGTGGGATGAAGGTAAGTAGGATTAAGGATCTCTTATATCCGGACCATCCTAAATTCTAAACACCTAAACCCTTATCGGGTTTAGGCCACCTACCCTCATCCTACCTTTTCAGGCCCCTCAGGCACCGGGGGGCGAGTGCTCTCGAAGCTGCATAGAGCCCCCAACTACCCTCTATTGTACCCTAAATACCCACTAAGGACCACAAGGGCTGCATTAAAGGGCACTTGGGGGGGCCCGGAGTTCCTCACGATTTAGAGTTTAGGGTTTGGGGTTCCCTTTCGGCAGTGCATGCTTCTCTGCATTCTGGGCTGCACAACTGCATTAGGGTGTGACCTGTGTACCTGGAAGCTGCTATACCGCAACTTAACAGGGGACATCATGGAGCAGTCTCCCGCGAATTGCAAAAGGGAGCGCCCGGGGGCTCCTTGTTGGCGTGTCGCGGTTCGGGGTACTTCATGCCAATTGCCACAGCAGGGAGGGGATGCCGGGTCTGGGGTTTGAGATAAAGTTAAGTTTTAGAGCTCAAGGCTTGGCGGATTGGGGTTCGGTTCGGGCAGATAATTATGCTTCTGGAACTCAGTCTTAAATTCTCAACTCAACCCTTAACCTTGAACCCTCAACCTGCAGAAATGAAACCAATCTAGCCACTGGCCACGCTGGAGAGAGGCCTGCGTCGGCAGATGGGATCGGAATTCCCATGGTCTATTGTTCATAATTCATCTCTAGACTCTATAGTGAGCGAACATAGCCTTAGGATGATTCATGCTGGGATTCCCCATACATGACTTTGAGGGCATGAGGGCTGGCTTCTGCTGCAACCGGCTCGAGAACCTAGACTCTTAGGACCTAGACCTTGAACGGTAAACTCTGAACCCACCCAGACCGTAACTCAGAGCCTGGACTCTGAAGACCCATGGCACATAACCCTGCATGAACCGCTACATCTTGAGACTGTTGCACAAGTGAGTTGTACTTGGCGAGCATGCTTGAACCTCTCTTGTGCTTCTCTCGCACTCTTTGCCTCGCTCACTCTCACTCTCTCACTCTCCCGCCCTCTCTCTCTCTCTCTCTCTCTCTCTTTCTCTCTCTGCGGGGCATAGGGGCCTGTCAAAGCCCCGGGCATCATGTCCACCCGATGTTTTATCGGGGCGTCTCTCTCTCTCTCTCTCTCTCTCTCTCTCTCTCGCCGTCTGGCTCTGGGATCTGTCTGTCTTTGTGTGCGTGTTATCTCTCCCTCTCTCTCTGTTGTATAAACACACATCAATATATTTACACACACACACACACAGTCCCTTTCTCTCTCAACCCTAACTGGCCCTAACTCTTTCTGTTTCTCTGTTTCCCTGTCACTCCCCAGCCTGAGAGGTGTGGCAGGGCACCGGCATCAAATGCTCGAGCCAGGGAACCTGGCCGCATCCATTTTTCACAGCTTTCAGGAGTGTTAAAAAAGCTTAGGAGTTCAAGGTTTTGGGTATGAGGAACAAGCTGTAGATCATCGGAGGAATCTTTGATGGGGTACCAGTCATTGAGGGGTTCTGAAAGGTCTCGTTGCGTTCAACAGACTTGGGCAGATGTAGAATGTAGGCTAAACTGCAAATTAAGCTCGATCAGAGAGGGTTTGAGGGGTCCATAAACCCTAAACCCCCTAAACCCCAAACCCTACACCCCTAAACCCTAAACCCTAAAGGGTTTAGGAGTTTCCAAGGTCCAGCGTTCGGGGGGCGTCCGTGTGAGTGAGTGAGTGAGTGAGTGGAGTGAGTGGAGTGAGTGAGTGGAGTGAGTGAGTGATTGAGTGAGTGAGTGAGTGAGTGAGTGGAGTGTGTGTGTGTGTGTGTGTGTGTGATGTGTTTTGGGAAAGTGGGCCTGCAGCTAGGCGCTTTCTAGCTTGCGTCTTTTGGGTGCTGGGTTGAACGGTTTGGGAAACCCTGAACCCAGAGCCCAAAACCTTAAACGCCTTACAAACCCTTAGCGCTGAGCTCGACGTATACATATACATATACATATGTATGTATGTATCTATATATACATATATATATGTATATATGTATATGTATGTACGTATATATATATGTATATATATATATACATATAATATGTATGTATATATATAGATAGATAGATATACAAATATATGTATGAAGATATTCATGTGCATGTATGTATGTATGTATGTATGTATGTATGTATATATATATATATATATGTATATATATATATATGTATGCTTCGGGCTCTGCGTTTGTTGAGGGAAGTGGCTGTTGGAATTGCAGCTTGAGCCTCCGGCAACGATGACAAAGGCTAATCTAGAAACCTGATTAAGAAACCCCGGGCAAATAACCCCAAAATAAGAGGATTCATAAGGAACCCTAATAGAAGTCCAAGGTTTCTTAATCAGGTTCCTACATTAACATTAGCGTTTGGAGTTTAGGGTCTGTGGTGTACGGCTCAGGCTAGTTCGGTGGGCCCCAAGCTTTGTGCTGACAACAAGTGGGTTTAGGGTTTCCGGGAAAAGGCAGCCTGAACGCAAAAAGACTACCCTGAGGAAAACGGGACTCAGGAAGTAAGCCGTAATTGGGATTAAACCTGCTTGCACACCAGCTGAGAAAGTCGTCTGATCCGTCAATGCGGTTCTGCTGCTTGGGGCTTGGTTTCTCGATGTGATTAGCTTCATGGAGGTTAGTGATTGGTGGGACGCTGAGCCAGCCCAAAAGCAGAAGTTCCGGATACCAAAACCCGCTCAGAGTAAACTATGTGGGACCTAAATTCGTACTGTTTGGATGCTAGGACCGCCCAAACCCTAAACGTAATCCTTTCTCCGGACCCGGAAGCAGTCTCCGGCCTTCTGCAACGGGTCATCGGTGAAAGATGATGACAATGTAAAGTCCGGCCTCATGACTCATGAAGACCCCCTGTTTAACGACTTTCTCTTCTTTAGTGTCCGAAGTCCTTGGCTGTATACTATCAAGGCAAGGAGCTCATTATGCAGGTATTTGCGTGACTTACAGTCTGAGGATAATTAAGTGCTATAGTACGATTGAGCATTCAAGCTAAACTTTAGTTTCCTGTTCTGATGGCGTAAGAGGTGACGGCTTTGGGCGTTGCCGTGCTCTAGGATCTTCAGGAGAGGCCAAGCAGGCCTGCGGGGATTTAGGTGTCCAAGGTTTTCTAGGGTACACCTGGACCCTGAAGAACTCTGATTTCCTATACAGGCCCGAAACAGGTAGGTTAAAAGAGGTTCAAGTAAAGCTTGCGTTCATCACGGGTTTAGGATTCATCATGGCACGTAGCACCCATTCTCTTCGTTGAAGTCTTTGCCCCCTATACTTTAGACCCCGCAAAACTGAAGGTCGTACGGTTCTAGCTGACTCCCAAACAGAATTTAGGATGCTTCAGGATTTAGGCTTTAACGCTTGAATCGAGGACTTCGAAGTTCCGGGTTGAGCACGGCTTTGGGGAGTGAGAGCTTAGAGCTGAGAGTGTTCAGGATGGTCTTGGTGGCTAGGGTGTTAGGGTTCTCGAACTTCCCGGAGTTGGAGCAGCCTCTCACTGGCCCAAAACCCAAGGGAATCAAAGTTGAAAGTTTGAGAATCGACTACCTTATAAGAACCCGAAAACTTGAAAACTTTAGTTTACAGCCAATCAGGCTTTTAAGATTCCATTCTTAAGGCACCTATTTTACAGCACCCTTACAGGCCCCCTCTAGAAATCCTGGTAGACCCCTTTACAGGGAACCCCTGTATGGTACGCAACGGTAGGCCCCGAGACTGATGACTGACACACAAAACCCCGTTCGAAACCTTGTGTCACCTACCCTAAGGCTCGTAAGAGGGTCCTGGGCTTTCTGGGCGAGAGTTTCGGCTTTGGGGGCTAGGGTTTGGGATCTCGCTACGAGGGTCCAGGAGCATTAGGGTACCGGTCCTCAGCCAAGATTCTGTTGTTGGATACTTGTGAAGCCTTACACCCCTAAACTCTGAAACCTAAACACCTAAACCTCTAAACATACACGAGATTGGAAACTATGCCGGTCAGGGACACTGATTAACCCAAGAAAAAACCTCCGTTGTCTTTTATGTCAGAATAGGGAGACTTGAAAACGTCGAACCGCTGGGTACAAACGCCTTAGGATCTTGGTTCCGAATTTCGGTTGTAAGGGTTTGGATGCTTCGGCTTTAGGGTAAAGTCTAAAGTCTCAGGTTTCACAACGTGGAGCCGAGGGCAAGAAGAAATAAGTACACATAGTACACGATATGCGGGTGATGACACCGGTTTTACAGATTCCTACGAACGCCTGATTAGCCAGAGGTCTTGGGCTAGAGTTTGGATGTGTGACGTCTGTTTTGCAAGCATCGGAATGCCCAACAGCGCTGCACTCCCTTCATATTAAACATGAGGGACCACTTGCTCAAACACTATTTGCGCAAACCGTTGAATCATGTAGAATCTGCATTTAGAAGGACGCCCAATAGAATAGCCAGGGAACTTCACCCTAACGCGCGCCACCTATAAAGAACATGCCAAGCAGGTGTAGAAGGCCCGGTGATGTCTTTATGGTACGGTTCTGACTAAACAAAATTTTTTTTCGGGGGGGGGCGGGGGGGGGGGGCCTGCTTCTAGCTTTCCAAACAAGAGTTGAATCACGAACGAAGATCTGAAACCCCAAACTCTTGAGAGCAAGACAACCCAGTTCGAAGATCGCAGCTTAGAGTTTAGAGTCTGCCTAGACCAGGTGCGAAGAACCTGTTATATAAGGCTCTTGTTTTTCAAACTTGGGTTTGGTGTCTATGGCTTGCTAGACGGCTTGCAGGGTCTTGGCGTTGAACATCCACAGCTTGACTCCTTGAGCAGACTAACTGTATCTGCAGGATCTGCATGGTCTAAAAGGCTTCCAAGACTTCTAAAGCTTTGAGCCTACTTGTCGGGTATCATGGGGAACTAAAGGTTAACCTTCTTGGCTGTATAGGGATTATATAGGGACTATACTACCCAAAAAAGGGTTAAAGGTTACCTAGTCTACTACTACGTGAGACTGCGGAGCTTCGGTATTCAGGCTGCTAGGGGTTTACTGGGTATGTGTTGGGTACTGCCCCCATACAGTAACAGTCTATAATAGGGCACGGTTTAGGATTTAGGGTTTAGGGTTTAGGGTTACTGTCAAGGTCCTAATATATCTAAATTATGAATATTATCCAACTTGGGGCCAGTACCCAAGGTATGTGCTTTGGGTCCACGGAAATTGAAATTCATCCCAAATCGATACCTGGTTGACTGCCATCATACTGGCAGAACACACAGATATAAACTCACTCTCGGGGGAAGCTGGGCCCTTCAAATAAAACCCTGCTCCGGTGTTCCCTGAGGAATGCTACAGATAACTACTCATAACATCCATCTGTTGCCGTGGCCGTGCAGCTTCATAGCATGGGGCTGCCCCTTCCATGCGGGTTGTGTTTCACGGTCCCGCCTCGGGCAGCGCCTCCTGTCTCCCAATAAAAACTTCTGATCTAAATAGGGCCCAAAAAAGCACATAAGCAAAAATAAGGTTAGGGATATCCCATATAAAGCCCCTTAAAGGGAAGCCCAAGAAGGTAGGGATATCACCATAAAATGCTTATGCTTATGTGCTTTTTGGGGTCCCTACTAAAGGTCACTTCAAGATGCACACTATAACCTGAACCCTGAACTCTAAATTCCTGGCCTAAAGAACCGAGTTTCTAAGTGGTCGACAGTATGCCGCTGTGCCCGGACCCTTTATCTTGGACCTGTTCCACAAACAGGAACCCAAACCACAGTAAGACATCGAAACTCGTAACCAAAGCTCTCAATCCCCAAATGCCAAACCATTGAACCCTAAGACGCCCTGAGCCCCTAAACCCATAAGCCTTCATACCCCCAAGCCCTGAAACTTTAAACAGGAACGTGCCGCCCGCCCCTCTTCCCGGATCCCATCGGAATCCAGATATAAAGGCCGCCGGAAAGAAGGGATTGCATTGGTCAGAGCTCTACTTTGCCCCTAAACCTCGCCAAGTCTAAAGTGCAAAAGCTTGCTCCGTGTAGTCGGGGCTCCCTCAGAACCACGCACACAAAGACAACTGCACATGAATGGGAACCGGACTTTCCATCCGTCTGCTGCGAGCCCGTCTTTAAGGGAGTGCTCAACCTGCAGGAGTCCGAGTGTAGGTTTAGGGCTTATCGTTTAGGGCCTGCATGTGCGCCCTAAGAGGGCGTCGAGGCAGTGATGAGAGAAGATATTTCGGGCATACAGTATCTATACTACGCCTCAGGAAATCTACAGTTAATTGCAGAAATCGGTCTCGAAAACCCCTATGGAAATCTACAGCTAAGTACAGAAATCGGGCTCGAAAACCCGTAAGGAAATCTAGAGCTAAGTGCAGAAATCGGGCTCGAAAGGCTTGAAGCTTTAGTACCTAACCCCCTAGACCCTAAACCCTTGAACCCTAAACCGCTAAACCCCTAAACTCCTAAACCCCTAGAGCCCTAACCCGTAAACCCCTAAACCCCTCAACCCTAAACCCCTAAACCCCTAAATCCCTAAATCCCACAGTCTTCTCGCGTCTCCGGCCGCCCCTGTCGGGTTTAAGCTTAGTTAGCGGTTCAGGGTTTAAGGTTTAGGGTTTAGGGGCTTAGGGGTTTAGGGGTTTAGGGTTTAGGGTTTAGGTGTTTAGGGGTTTAGGGGTTTAGGGTTTAGGGTTTAGGGTATAGGGTATAGGGTATAGGGTTTAGGGTTTAGGGTTTAGGGTTTAGGGGGCAAGAGGGTCCTGGGCTTTCTGGGGGAGGGTTTCGGCTTTGGGAGCTGGGGCTTGGGATCTCGCTACTAGGGTCCAGGAGCATTAGGGTAGTAATTAGAAGAAGGTTCCTTTAGAGGGCGTCTATAAGGATTACTATAAGGGGTTTAGGGGTTAGGGTTTTAGGGTTTAAGGTTTAGGGTTTTAGGGTTTAGGGTGCGGGGCCAGCTAATATAGGGGCCTTCATAATTAGAATAAGGTTGCTTGAAAGGGTTCCTAAGGGGTCTACAAGGGATCTATAGTAGGGTTCCATAATATAGGGGCCTTAATAAGTAGAATAGCGTTCTGGGGATAGTATATATATACTATGACTATAATGAGGAACCCTCAAAATCGTACTGGTAGTTATTGAGGCTCCTATAGTACTCTCTAAGCTTACATTTCGGGGAGTTGATCTCCCACTAAGAAAGGTGACAATGGGCCTAAACCCTAAACCCTAAACCCCTAGACCCTATAGATCCCTTTAAAGGAACCCTAAACCCTAAACCCCAAACCCTAAACCGTCTCTAAGATCGATGGCAAGTGCAAAATCAGAAACCCCGAATCTTTCAGGCTTCTCAACACCCCCCTGAGCCCCGAAACATCCCAAACCTCGAACTTCTGAACCCAAACCCAAGCTCCTTAACCCCCAAACTGGGTTTAGGGTTTAGGGGTTTAGGGGTTTAGGATTTCGGGTCTAGGGGGTTAGGGTTTGGGGTTTCGGGTTTCGGCCCCGAGCTGCTTTGTCACCATTTCTTCCGCTGCAGTGTGAAACAGTGATCCGGGCCGAAATATAGGGCCGGCGTAACACAGGGATGCCTTTAAGCTTAAAGGGATCTATAAGGGTTCTATCAAGGGTTTAGGGTTTTAGAGTTTCCGAAAATTAGGGGGGGTGCCTTATGATTGGGTCCTTATGATAAGGATCCTACTATTTAGGGTACTATGTTAGGGTCCCATATTTTTCGGAAACTCCCAAATAATCAGCGTGACGTGCGCTTTTTGAACCTAAAGCCCTACTCTTGGGTTTCGGGGGTCGACGTTTCAGGGTTTAGTCTTCTTACAAGGTTAAGGTTTGTAGGGCGTGGGTTTTAGGTCTTGGCTACTTGACACCTTTGTGGACCTAAGACCGTTAAGATGCGGGCATCTAAGCATTCGACCAGCTCTTTGGCGGCTTTTGGCGGTTTGGTGCTGCTTTCACGAATTACAAAACTCTAAGCTCTATAAACCCTACAGCCCGAAATCCTCAATCCTGACGTGAAGGAGGTTCAACGGGCGCCCCAATGAACGACCCAATGATGCTCGCAACTGTTGCCCGGTGTAGGTATGTAGGTTGTCTTGGCTTGTTTTTGGTGGTTAAGCTCCTGTTTTAACCGATGTGGGATTTAGGGTTTATTTAGGCTAAGGTTTAGGTTTTAACACTAAACCTCAAAGCAAGCTTGAGGTTGGGGTTTAGGGGTGTAAGGCTTAGGGTTAATCAGTCTACCAAAGTGCCTGCCTGCTGGCTTCAAAGATCTTCACCCATAGGGCTCGCAGTTTAGCTGGCTCAATGTAAGGCCCTGAATGCATCGAGGGTATGTTCGACGTGTTATATCATTATAATACGGACCCCAAAGGAACAATATTTGTAGTTCTTCAATGGAACAATATTGGTAGTTCTTCGAAGGAACATTACTGCTGATGGACAAAATCCTGCATGACCCTAAGGACTCTAAACTATGGGAACTATGGTATACTCCCTATTATGGGTAATGCAGGATTTTGTCCATAAACAGTATTGGTAGTTCTTCAAGCGTCTCTGTTTGCGAGGTTGACGTTTGAGGTTTGGGCATCTCGGCAGACGAGCCTGGCTAATGCAAGGGCCTAATTCGGCTCCTAAACTAAACCCTAAACCCCTCTTCCCCTAAACCGTTAAACCCCTAAACCCTAAACCCCTAAACCACAAACCCTAAAACCCTAAACCCCTAAACCCGGGGTAGGGATTCCTTAACATGAACCCTATTATGGACTACACCCCCATAGGCTTTTGGCCTCCTATGGAAAGCACCAAGGCTCACTCACCCTCCTCACCAGCGGCAAAGCCGAGGGCCTGGCTTAGGGGTGTTTAGGGCTTGGGGGGGTTTAGGGTTTAGGGTTTAGGATTCCTTAGGAAGGGATCTATAAGGGATGCTTAAGGGCTCCTTTAAGGGATCTATAGGCTTTGGAAGTTTAGGGTTTTGGGGTTTAGGGTTTAGGGGCTTAGGGGGGTTTAGGGTGTCGGAGGGTTGAGGGTGTAGGGGTTCAGGGGTTAGGGCTTAGGATTCTACTTTGGTTCTTCTTCATCGCGACGCTTGTTTGGGATTTCAGATCGACAGTTGAATCTATGACGCAGTCTTCGGCTGTAGCCTCGCAAACCCCTTTGTGTAGGGGGTTTAGGGTTTAGGGCTCAGAGGGGTTTCAGGGTTTAGGATTGTACTTCGTGTAGGATTGTAGACCCTGGGGGACAGTAGAGGTATCGTGCCTCACCCGCCTGTTTTACATGTCTCCTCCAGCCTCAACCCAACGGCTCAACAATTTTCCCAGAGACTCCAAAATTCGTTAAGTAAGGAATTCGCTTTACATCTTATTAAGGTTCCTTAGTATACTTTTAAGCATATTTCCTTAATTAAGGGGTTTTGAGTTTCTGGGTTCCCACAAAGATTTCTGGCAGCTGTCCATCCTGGCGTGCACGGCTCTCAAAGTGTGGCAGTTTCGAAGTGTAGCTGCGTAGCTCAATCAGGAAGCAAATGCGGGACTACTGCGAGGTAGTATGCTGTAGACATAGCCTACCCCAGGACCCTATAAGGACCCTAAGCCCTACACCCCTGAACCCATCGGACCCCATCAAAACCCCCCAAAACACCTATGAAACAAGCATTCCAGACAACCATGAGACTCCAACACCCGAATTCTGAAATGCAACAAACCCAAGGGTCCATGTACCCAAATAGTATACACTTTGGCCTTCAAGTACTCCCAAAATGGTACATTGGGCCCAAAGTATGTACTATTTGGGCACATGGACCCTTACGGAAATGAACAGCAAAGATGCGAACATATTTTGAGGTCTATACTCATTCATCAGGACAGTAGGAACCCTCGCCTGATTAAACGTAACGTAGGGGCCTTAACAGGCACTGGGGGTATATTATGCCAAAATCATAGTAAGGAGCCCCCAGAACAGTTTTGGTAGTTATTTAACCCTAGGCTTCCTGGGACCTCATTCTTGTATCCTTAAGGGGTCTACGGCCCCAACTATAAGGTCCTTGGAAGCATCGGGTAAGCTTCCCTAAACCCAAAGCCTGAACCCTAAACCCTAAACCCCTAAACCCCCAAACCCTAAACCCCTAAACCCTAAACCCTTAAACCCCTAAACCCTAGTACGTTCCACTTCCTCCTTCCCCTCGGAATGCTTGGACCTCCCTGGCTCGGCGCAGTGTCTGGTCGTCGTCAGCTTCCTGGCTACACCCAGAGCCTCCAGAACCTCTTAAATAAGGAATATACTTTAAATCTAATTAGGGTTCCCCCTTGCATAAACCTTATAAACCCTAAACCCCCCCCCCTATCATATTTGAAGGTATATTCCTTATTTAACGGTTTTGGAGGCTCTAGGCAGATCGGGGTGGGTTTTGCGCCTCGGGGTTCGTAAAGGTTGCACAGGTTAAGGGTTTAGGACAAAATCGGGTTTAGAAGCCCGCATCCTAAGCCCTAATACCTGAAAACCTAATATAGGGCCGTAATAATTAGAATAGGGTTTTGGGGCCCATTATGCTACAAATATGATAAGGAACCCCCAAAATGGTATAGGTAATTGTTTCGGCGCCAGAAATATGTCCCAATGTGGACAAAAGCTTAAACCAGGAACGTCTTCGAGCTGCGAAGCCAGGGCCGTGGTCAGGAAAACTCTCAAACTCATCCCAAGCTTTCTCAATGGCCATCTTGTAGTCTTGGACTGAGATCTCCTTCCAAGAGCCCACCTATAAAGCAACTCAAACCTAGACTCAGGCTGCATACACTATCGCACGGCTCATTACGAAGGCCACACAGGGGAAGATCGCACAAGCATGGCCACTGCACACACACACACGGCTTGCTCGAGGCACTCATAACTACAGTAGCTAGCTACATACTTGCACCCAGGGTCCTTCATGTCGAAGACACCATGCAGCACCAAAGCTGTGAAGACTTTCAGCCTTCTCTCACAATGCCATGCCAACTGCTCGGGTGTGGCTTGCTGGCCAAGCTCAGAGCAAGTGGCCCTGGCTTCCACCCTAAGTCCTCCAAGCTGATCGTCCGGTGTGGCGAGAGTGCACCTAACAATTCGCCCTGCTGCAGACATTTGTTTATTGATTGTGGAGTGGCAATTGGGGAAGCTGCTGAAATGACACTGGCCTTTGAAGGTTCTGAAGGCTTTGTGCAGGCACTGGTAGGCAATCAAATATTTGCCCACATCATTCCCCCTAAGGGGGGCTTCCCTGCCAGATCTTCTGGCCTTGATCTCCAAAGTGCCATACCTGCCATTTGCTTCGGCCCAATAAACAGCTTATATCAAGTGAATTTACTTTGTAGTTTAAGGCTTCTTCTATACAATCCAAGATGCACCACAGGATAGCTGCCTTGTTGTAAATCCGGTAGAATCGGGTGGACCCTTGCTTTCAGAGGGCACATGGCTGGGTGGAAGGCAGGGATATTGGTAACACCACTTGTGTCGCCAATATTGAAACCAAGCAATAAAATCTTGGTTTTGTCACCCAGTCTGCAAGCAAGGTCAACACCAGTGTGCCAAGAGGTTAGGCCATGTAAGACCCCGGCACGGACACCGTCCCCGATTGTGGCACAAGGCCACCGGGCCCCAAAGTGTCCCACGTACACTGTGTCTATGTTGCAGGCTTCCAAGGCAGCAAGAAACATTTTGCAGGGAATCTTGGTCATCCCCAGCATCAGTGACTCCCCAGCCACACATGGCACAGCAAGTTGCAACCCCTGCTTCACCAGTGCCTCGCAGATCTTCCTTTTGCCAGAGTACAAATTTCGGCAGCCAGGGGGAGCAGCACAAAAGACATCCACAGGATGTGCGGCCAAATGAATGAAACATCCCCTTTCAGGATAGATTTTTGGGACCGCACCCTCCTTGCTGATGTACAGCACATCATCCCCGACAGGCAACTCTCTGGGCAGAATCTGTTTGAAGATCATATCCACGTCGACAGGCCCGGTGCCAAAGCTGTTGAAGTCGAGCTGCCAAGCTTGACCGTCGAGCTCCGGCTCTTCGGCAGCAGACTCGACTTCAACATCGAATTGCTCGTCCTCAGACGAGGATGCCCGAGGGCTTCTAGATCTGGATCTGGCTGTTGCAGAATCCATGATCACAAGATTACTTGCAAAGAGCTTGTTGTTTGAACAAAAAGCCGCTGCAGCTCTGCACATTTGACCCGTCGAGTCTAGGTGTTTCTCTGCACTGCAGCTTTGTGCCATGGTCTGCCTAGGCTTGTTGATAGCTCCCCCGCCTGCTTCATGCACATCTACCATTCTTGACACCTGAAGCAACAAGGCTCAAGGCACCCCAAACCAAGCTCAAGCAAAGTCGCACCAAGTCGCACACAAGCTTCAAGCTCGCACCACTTCGCACTGCACACAAAGCTACTTCAAAGTCGCACTGCACACAAGCTGCTTCCAAGTCGTACCTAGTCGCACACATGCTGTCTCAAGATCGCACCAAATCGCACTGCACCCATGCTTCAGAGTCGCACCAAGCCGCACACAAGCTTCAAGATCGCACCACGTCGTATGGCACACAGGCACCCGCCTCCCCTGAAGCCCATTTGTGAGCCCGACCCCACACCCCCTTGCCACCCCTTGTAGCGAAGATATAAAGGGAATAGCTTTTCTAAAAATGGCTTTTCTTTGGATTTTCCACTATCAAACCCCACACCCCGACCCCCACACTCGACTCCCACCCCCTTGCCACCACTTGTAGCCGAGACATGGATGGAATAGCTTTTCTAAAAATAGCTTTTCCTTGGGTTTTCCACTATTAAACCCCACACCCGAACCCCCACCCACTTGCCCATTTGTAGCCAAGACATGGATGGAATAGCTTTTCTAAAAATAGCTTTTCCTTGGGTTTCCCACTATTAAACCCCACACCCGACCCCCACCCCCTTGCCCATTTGTAGCCAAGACATGGATGGAATAGCTTTTCTAAAAATAGCTTTTCCTTGGGTTTTCCACTATTCAACCCCACACCCGACCCCCACCCCCTTGCCCACTTGTAGCCAAGACATGGATGGAATAGCTTTTCTAAAAATAGCTTTTCCTTGGGTTCCCTATAGTAACTCTAAGGACCCTCGTATTGAGATCCAGGACGGCAAAGGCTCGGAGTTCGCACAGCTGCTGGGTTGAGGGTTCAGGGTGTAGGGTTGAGGGTTTAGGGTTTGGCGTTCAGGGTTCAGGGTTTAGGGTTTAGGGTTCAGGGATACCGAATGCAAATTAATGTTAAGCTTCGGCCATTGGGATTTGAGGTTTAAGGTTCTGCCAGGATGGGTTGATGTCAGGACATTGACTCTTCTGAGGGAATGATACTCGGAAGTACTATTGAGATGGGAGTTATTTGTACTAACAACCCCTTGGAACATTGAAGCGAGACATGACCAAGAGGTAAAATTTTCGCGTAGAGTGTAGTATTTCTGCATCTATGGATTATGGCCAGCAGGAAGTTCCCTCAACACAGCCTGCTGGTGTGGATCTGCAGAATTTGCAAGCTCGTCCATCTCACGATGCAACTCCGCAACCTCATCGAAAAGCTTTTCAAAGCATGCTTCAGGGCGCATCGAACGGTGCCTGCTATTTAGGATGGCTTGTTCATCGCAGGCTACACACAACCCTCGTCCAAAACGCTTACCCCTATATAAACCCCTGAAGCCACATCAGCGAAATGAAGCCTCGGCATCCACGACTCATTCTGCATAGTGCTGCTGGACCCATCACCGTAAGTAAGGGTTCTGATTAAATTGAGGGTTCACGGATTCTCTGAGGCGCCTGCCAAGGCTCTTGCAGGGGTGGGGTGCGGTTATCTATGACTGTGTTACGGGGTACCGTTACACAGGGTTTGATATGTGTATATATATATATATATATATATTCATATACCTAGTACTTATGTGTTTGTTGGTCTTGTCTATTTGTTTCTGAGTACATACATAGAAAGAGGGGGAGAGCGAGCGAGAGCGAGCCACTACATATGATGTGTAAGTGGGCTCCTAAATTCAAGTAAGTGCCAATGGGTTCTGTAAGGATTCTATAGTTGTTTCTCAAGGCCCTGCTACAGTTAATAGAGGGGTCTAAAGTCGTCAATACTTTAAGTTGCTGTTTACGGATACTTTACTGTTTTCTGAAGTTAGGTACCGTAAAGTATGGCTTATGGTATGTTCCCTATTTTGGGATAGCGCAGGACCTGATCTCAAAGTTAAATCCCCGGGGCCTCTCGGCGGGAAGCTTCGAAAAGCTCTGACAGCTCAGCGCGACGCTCCAAGAGACCTTTCATTGGAAGAGGGGCACCGGAGTTGGGTCCATAGGACGGTAATATAGGGCCCTTACTAGCTAGAACAGGATTTGGGGCCCAATATACCATAATAATTAAAATCAGGAACCCTCATATAGTATAGGTATTTATTAAGGCCCTTATAGTAGGACGTACAGCGACGGTTTTTCTGGAGATTGTCGGGCTTCGGGTTTACCCTAAAGGTGTCTGTATTCGTTGAACCGGACACATAAAGAGCGGACCATGAATGCAGAAGCGTACAGGCATTTTTCAATTCCACAATCACACGACGTCGTCCCTTCAAATACCTATAAGTCTCGGACAGTCTCGGTCACCGAGATTCACAGCTTGGGGGGCGTTTGCTCGAACGCAACGGAGCATCCTCACAGGAAACCCTGACTGCAACGTAAGTATTTGTGCCATGTTGGGAGGACCACATTGCATGTAGCACAGTGTCTTAGCTGCGCTGAGCTACA